>JAECWU010000038.1:0-240468 GCA_018150985.1 Chymomyza costata | reverse complement strand
TGGATTCTAATTCAACACTTGACGGAGTTGTCAAAACTTTGCCACCGAATGGCGTCACACAAAATTTTGTATGCTTACAAAAGCTGACTGCACTGAACTCACAACAGCTGTCACACTTCTATTTTCTAGCGCACTGGCAACGCTGAAATAAGTAATCATACGGCAGCACCAACTCTACCAATTGCATAGCTAAAGTTCTGATTGTTTGCAGTCGCAGTTTGTTTTAACTATAAATAACAACAAATTTTCTAAAAGAAACGCTTGATTTAAAGCATTACCTTTATTTTAAAGTTGTGCAAAGTTCAATAGTTATGCTTTTGCTAGAGGCAAACAGCTGCAAATGCAAAATATGAATGCAGTGATAAACAAAGAAGAAAATCTAGACACGCTTGCAGGGCGCCATTACCTACATTAATTGACTTGCAAATAGCTAAAAAAAAAAGCGAAAAAAAACAACGCCAAAATGTGGATACAACCCAAAGAGTTGCTGCTATTGCCTGCAGCATTCTGGTAAGTTTAGGCCAAATGGACGCAAAACAACAACAAAAAACAACAGCCAAATGGATGCTGTACCGCCCACTGCAGCAGCAACAACAATAAAATCAGGAAAAAACTATTGTGCATACATATGTATAAATGCTGCTTAATTTGTGTCCACATAAGTGTGTGTGAGTGTGTGTGTTTGTTACTTACATTGTTAAATAATATATGTACTTATACATATGTATATATTATAGTTAAACTGATAATTGAGCAGAGTTCAAGTCGTCAAAACAAACTATAGGCTCAGCTCTTGGGCAGTTTTTCACAACGCAAAAAGCTGGAAAATGAGCTATGTTAAGAACAAAGCATGACAATGATCGCAATGTAAAAATGTGAATGAGTTGGGACGGATACACTTTACTCACTTGTCCTATGAAGATTGTTGACATGCTATAGTTTTACTGGAGACGCTGGGATACGTTGGTGCAGTTAATGAGGCGAGGGTCAAAACTTATTTTTGTCTATAGCGTTGAAAATTTTCATCCGATCTTAGCAAAGTGTACAAATGTGTTAAACGTGGTGGCTGTGAAGGATCAAGACAAGATTTCGATATAAATCGATGTATCTGCATATAGAACTTACAGTCACTTTTGCTCGATGCTTACATATTGCGTATAAGCAAACCATTCTTATTTCTTTGCAGGATTGGCGAAATGTACTCTAAGTACTTTGTGCTTCAAAAGCGTCGTGGACACGGTGAGTCGCGCGGATTTGGTTCCATGCTAGTGGGCACTTTTGATAGTGTTATGAACACGAAACCGGCCCCCTATCGTATCTTGCATCAAACACCGTCCTCAGAAGTTTCTTACGGTAAGCTAACAAACTTTTGCCTCTTATCAGTAATGTTTAATAGTGGGAGTGTATGGCTAGCAGAGCTGTGTCAGCCGCAAAATGTATAAAGTTGTGAGTCATTGAATTCACAAATAATGTATAGTATACAAATGTGCACATTTGCGAACTTTTTATTAGAAAACAGCAAAGGCATACATAAAAGTTCAACTAAGAATATAATTGTAAGACTCACAAAGTTTTATAGCGCTTCAAATTTTGTATTTGCAATAGATACAAGCGTCCAAAGAAAATATATCTTTTTTAATAAGATCGTTAGCTTTAAAAGTTGATATGCTTCAAGGAAATACACTTAAAGGAGTGTAGACTGTTTCGCGCAAAAACTTTACATGTTTTCTTATCATCAAAGAAAGCAAAAAAATTTACATCAATTAAGTATAAGTACCTTATACCAAAGACAATATAAAAAAGTTTGTTTTATATTTTCTATACCAAAGAAAACATAAAACACTGATTTATACTTTCTTTGCTTATACAGTGGCAACTATAGCTTCTTAAACAAGAATCATCTCTTTAAATGGTTTCAATTTATCTTTATGCATTTAGGAAACTTACAAGAATTTTCTTTTCGATAATGCAGAAATCAAGAAGATCGTGCATATCGTGTGCAATATATGACTTATGTCACTCACCGATAAGCGAACTGTAAGTTTTATCTTTCGGATGTGTGTTCTTATAGGTTCAGCGCTATATAGGTTTCTAGGAAAGTCACTCTATTGTTTAATAGTAATATCAGTAAATCTAGAGTTTATATAATATAGAAGAGTTTTTGAAGTGAACTGAAATGTTTGATGTGTGTGGTTCGGTTGTCTTGAATATTTTATAGTCTATTCTTTTCTAAATGCATACGAGTAGTTCTTACTTTTATAAAATTTCAAAGCGAACCAATCATTGTATTCTTTCAACAGAGATTGCTATTGGCATCAGTCTAGACGAGATTGTTAAGGACTGGGAGTGGCTGCAAACAAACCTTTTTAGTGTTCTGAACGAAATGGAAAGCGAAGATGAAGTAACCAATTTTACATTGTGTAAAATTCAATCTTTGCACGCACAAAACAATCAAGATGATACAGGAGAATCGGCTGATTTTAAAGTCATGACCTCGCAGTTTAGGCAGATCTTCAAAATGCCCGAAGAGGAACGACTGGTAAACTCCTATGCTGCCACGTAAGCTTAAATAAACATATTTGGAAATATAGTCCATTAAATGTAATTTTATCATCAGTTACGTCAAAAACAAAATACCACGTCAGGGCCATCTGTACATTTCATTAAATCACGTTTGCTTTTACTCGTACATGCTGGGGCAGGAACTGAAGCGCATTATTCGTTTTGCCGAGCTAGAAGATGTAAACAGACATGGCAATATAATTTACTTGAAGACGACGAACAATATGCAATATAATTTTACTTTGATTTTTAATGCCACTGAGGCACATGGACTGATTGAATTGCTGAACAAAAAAGCCATACAACAGATGATACACGATCCGGAGAGTCCTGTTGTGGATCATGATACCTCCCATTTTGCGCGCCAGGGTGGTGGTAGTAGTTCCAAGAAGCCTGTATTATTGCGTGATTTGACCGCGCGTCAAAAATCTGAGGAATTTCGCGTTTACTTTCGTTTACCACAATCAGAAATAATTGATGGAAAAATCAAAGCTAATATATGGACACCATACTCAAAGCGTTTTAATGCTGGTTATATATATTTGTCACCAAATTTCTTTTGCTTTCGTAGTGACGTCAAAGATTTGGTCAGTGTTCTAATACCCATGAAAACTATTAAGGTGAGCGTGTAAAATAACAAAGTTTTGCAAAAAATTTTAGCTTAGTGCAGCTAATGAATTATTTTAAGTAAAGACTTGATGCTATTTCATAATACATTTTCAGAGCGTTGAAAAAAAGGATGATGGACAGCAACGTTTTGACAATCAAATTGTCATCATAACATCGGAAAATGTGCCTTTTATGTTTGCGCAAATTACCGATCGCGATGTATTGATCATAAAGATCACTGATCTGCTGGCACGCTTGCATATGTAAGTACATTTGATAAACTTACGAACAACAAATTCAAATTAAGGTTTATTAATTTTTTAAATGAACATTTTTAGACCCTTAAGTCGCGAACGCGCCAAGTTCGATATATCTTGGAGCAAACAAACCGCTCTGATTAACACCTTCAAGACGGACTTTACCGCCGAAATGCTTAGAAAGCAGGAGGAAAAGGTTGCACGTTGGGAATCGCATTTTCGTGATTTTGGGCGCGGCATTGCCATGTTCCGCACAACAGATGTGATTAATTTAATTGTGGAGGGCATACCGGACAAACTGCGTCAGGAGATTTGGCTAATCTTCTCAGGCGCCATACACGACAAGGACATGAATCCGGGTCTCTACGAAGATCTTGTCGAAAAGGCCGCGTGTCTTAAGGATTGTTTGGCGCATGATGAAATTGAGCGTGATTTGACACGTTCCATGCCCGAACACCCGGCTTTTCACAGTGCTGAAGGAAGAGGAGCGCTACGTCGTGTGCTTCAGGCATATGCTTTGCGTAATCCTCAAATTGGTTACGTTCAAGGCATGAATATTGCTTCGTCCGTATTTTTGCTGTTTTGTGATGAAGAAAACGCCTTTTGGATGTTGGCAAGCTTGTGCGAAAATCTGTTGCCCGATTATTATAAGCATAAAATAGTTGGTGCTCAAATTGATCAGGGCGTGTTGAGCGAATTGGTTCAAACACATTTACCTTACTTGCACGATCACTTAGAGAAGCTAGGTGTTATTAAATTGATATCTATTGCGTGGTTTTTAACCATCTTTATGACAATTATTTCCTATGAAAGTGCATTGCGTATTTTAGACTGTTTCTTTTACGAGGGCGTCAAGATTACTTTTATGGTAGGTTAAAATTCTACTTTAATTTAAACACATAAACTTATTTGAATTGTGATTACAGATTTCTTTACAAATCCTTGAATGGAATCGTGACAAACTTCTTAAGTGTTCAGACGAGGGTGAAGCCATGACGGTTTTGCAAAAATATCTGGAAGGTATATACAATCCAGACTATCCGGGACCCAAACGCAAAATGGAACGTAAGCAAACACAAACCGTGCAAACACTGATTCATGAAGCTTACACCAAGTTTGGTGAAGAAATTACTCAACAAAAAATTGATGAATTGCGCAATAAGCATCGTCGTTTAACCATGCGCCAGTTCGATCTAGATAATGAGGCGACAGTTGTCAGATTCCATGTACAGAATCCTTACTTTGAACGCGAGGAACTGCATATGCTGCTTTCCATTGTACGGGAAGAAAAATTGGCACTAAAATCAAGGCAACAGCAGCAAAAATCACATGCAAATATAAGTGAAGCACCACAAATATTACATCAGTCCCCAGCATGTGGTGTTTCTGGTGATTCCAGCATGGGTGGGCGACATGAGGCATACTTTGTAAACTTTGAAGTATTTCATACATTATTCACCGAGCTAACGCCATGGCGAAAATGCGCAACTGTAGATATTGGCGAGAAACTGTTTAGGGTAAGTAGTACAAGGCTTTATTTAACTGAACAAAAAATAACAATTTTCCACTTAAGTTGACGGACAAGAAAAGTGCAGGGCATTTGGACTTTGGTCAGCTCATCAATGCACTGGGCTTGGTTTGCTCTACAAAATACACGGAAAAGTTGAAACTCCTTTATATCTTACATTTGCCTCCTCTTTTGAGCAAGGCGGAAATAGAGCGCTCGCGTCGGCCAAGACCGCGTACCAAAGACGACGCCGAAGAAGCCATTGAAGCAGAGGATTTTTTCGTGTAAGCTTAAACAAACTTGCACGTTTTAGATTTACTTATCTTTTCTTAATTGCAGCGACGATCACTTAGAGTCCATAGAAGCGCTGCCATCACCTTCGGACCGCAATTTCGATGACGATGATTATGCGTTAATAACCGCCACACAACATTTGCATAACTTGGCAGGCATTGGAGGCAACACGTTTTTGGATCCGATACGCACACCCAATCTATCACTCAATTCGAATGCATCTTCACTAGCAGCTGGCCATCGTTCTTCAACCTTCTATGTGGATTTGCCGGGCAATCAAAAGGATTTGGTAGCACAGGGTACTAGCACACGCACAGATGCTGGGCTGGATGACGACCTAGACATCGGCCTACACCAGCAGGGCCGATACGAATCGATTGACACATTTTCAGATATTTCAGATTTGGGCGCTGCTAAAATGACGCCACCTCAACCAACGGCAGATGATCATATGCTGCTTAACGTTGAAACAATATCGAATTTCTCACAGATAAGCGATTTGGTTGCGGCAACGCGGATGGAGCGTGCTGATTCAACGGCCACGGATACACGAAGTTTGGGTAGTTTGGGTTATTTGCTAGTCCAACCGGATGATAGTCAATCAGAAAAGCGACATATACCGAATATGGGAAAAGAAAACTTTCAGTTTTTGTGGCGCAGTATTATTGAGATAATGGGATGTGTGCAAGACGAGGAAATGCGACGTGCTTGTATGTATTATATACAGGGAATCAAACTTAAGCTTGGATAGGTATTTGCGCTAAAGATTCCTGGCGTCGTCTGATTCCCTGGTTAAATTTAAAAAAATCAAATATGAAGCACAACTAAATTACATTTTACCGAACAGATGAAAACCTTTTGGAAATGGGCAGCAGCAACATTAAGAAGGAACCAAGCTTGGAAAGCTTTACGCAGCTAAATTTAGGTGGCAGCGGCGATGAGGTAAGTTGTGGTATCAAAAATGCACAAAACATATTTGGGTTCAACTTTGACGGTTGGTCTTTACTTATATAATTTCCATTTCAGCAACCTGATAACAATGGCAATCCCACAACACCTGCTGCAGAGCCAGCTAAAACAACGCGTCTTTTTGTGGCACTCGAGGAAGAACTGCGTCAAGCAGCGCGTCAAACTGGCGCAAGCAGCAAGACAGCCACCACAAACAGCAGCAGTAATAACTCCAGTGATTTTGATGCTTGGCAAATATCTATCAATCAATTCATTGCAACAGTTTTGGCCGTGCCGAGCATTGTGAAATGTTTTTATGTTCACACAAATATTGTTGAGCAAATCGAAATGCTACAAAAGAAGCGTCGTAAATGTTTATCCACAGACTATTAATAAATAGCGATCAGTTTCGAAGTGCTAACAGTATAGTGTATGATGCATTTGTATTAGAGCCTTGTGTTGTGAGTTTATTGTGTGAATCCCTGCAAAAAGTAGTCCAAAAAAATTATTAAACTTCTTGGTACAAGCGCCCTGTATAAGTCATAAATAAAGGGCGTGCTTTGGTTTTTGCCTGGATAACTATCGTTAAAAATTTCTTAGTTATTCATTCAGTTAAATATTATTGTCAAATGTTATTTATAAAAGTGAGAACCACAACCCGCCCTTATAAAGTTTTACGTAACCGTGCTTAGCGGCTCTTTGACTTTTTAAATATCTCCATGTTTACTATTATGTATAAAAATTTGTAATTTCCATTTAGTTAAGCCAATTGTGAATATAATTCTATTATGCCTATTACATGCATATATAAAAATTATTATTTAATTTGTGAGACTTTTCCATTGCTTAACAGCTGCATAAGTTATTTATTCATATTCAACAATATTAATAAATTCGATTATGTATAATAGACCTACTCCTTCATGGCCTCCGGTTTAGGCTGCAACGCCCTATGTAGACGTTCGTGTTCTGCCGTGCGCACCAGGCACTCCTCATATGTCCATTTGGGAAAGACTCTCTTATAGAGATACATAAAGGCCGTGTCATAGGAACGGAGCTGTCCATCAAAGTAACATTTCATATGACCATGTGTGCCGAGCGATTCCTTGATATGGCCCATACGACCGCATTTGGTGCGTAGTTTAACAGGCTTAAAGTACTCAACGTCCTCTTTGTAGAAGAACATATAACGTATGGTGGCGGATTTACGGTTGATGCGCATGGGATGACCGCTCAGCACAACGCGTTTCAGGACAACGCGATCTGGTGTACAAGAGAGCAGTCGTCCGCGTGCTACCATCGCGAGTGTGGAGTCTGGATTAACTTTAAATGCCAACACAGCTGCAGGTGGAAACTGGATGGGTGCATAAAAGCTGGCGCAGACGGTTTCATAAGGCCGGAAATAGCGCTCAAACTGGTAGGAATATATATATATTAGCAGTTGGAACTGACTAAACTCTTATAAAAATATTTCACCTTATGCTTGTCGCCATTCGTGTGCTGACTGTAAATGGGATTTACAACAAAACGACGATAACCACATTGCACAATAAGCTGCTCCTTTGATTTTAAAGGCACCTCCGAATCAGGCATACGTTGCAGAACCACATTCATTATGCACATTTGATGCTCGTGCGGCAACAAGCCATAAACTATTACATTATCAGTCAGCTGTGCGGACTTAAAAGCATTCCAACGCGAAGCGGGCACATTTATAACGTGCAACGTGATGTACAAACCAGGCTTAAATAGAAATATTAAAAGATCAGCTTGACAAAGACAGAGAACTCTTTTCTTTAAAACTAATGTGTGCTTAATATCGAAACTTACCAACACTCCCTCGTATTCCTTAGCTTCGTTGAGTATACGCCGCTTGGTGCGATCAAAGTTTTGAAATTGATAAATGCGCGCATAATCGCTGGGCAAGTTCTCCTTGACATCCCAAGGCGAGGTGCGAAAAGATTCGAGACCTCGATACTTCTGGAACCGTTCACGTGCGGGTACGTCCAGTGGCGTGTCAATCTCATCGGGCCACAGCTGATCAGTGCGTGCCTCCTTGAGTTTTTGCAAAGTTTCTCGTTCCTCTTGGAAGTCCATTTGCTGATCATATTTATCGTCATTAATTGCTGCCTCGGAAGAGACAGAAACACTGTCCAAATAGTCTTCATTATCGGAATCACGTTTTTCGTATTCATCTTCGAAGGACTTATTTTCACAAGACATAAAATCATCGTCATCACTCATGATTTCATCATCTTCGTCGTCATCTTCCTCTTCAACTTGTTCTACATCGGGTATCCACGCGGCTTGATAGTCGCTATAGCCCTTGGGCACGCGCTTAATTAGTTTCATTTTGCGCGTTTCTTTTTGTGAGGCTTCTATTTCCTCCTCTGTGGGCCAGGTTTGCTCTGCATCCATGGGATCAGGTATGTTCTCGCTTTGCAGGGTAGTTTGCTTTTGTGGATCACTGCGAGCTAGCACGCGCGCTTCGTTATGCACAGCCTCCCGAGTTTTGTCTAATTTGTAGGGATCTGGCGGCGCATCTACCTGCCCTAATTGGAAGTCACCAAGGCCAGGTATGTGTACTAGCCCGTTGACATTCAGTGATTGGCCACGCAGGAATCCTGTAACTAAAAGCGTTCCCAAGTCCTCACTCGTATTTGCATGTGGTACAAAGTTTACAATATCGCCAAACAAATGCGGCCGATTGGTTACATTATGTAAAACACGTTTCTTTTGACCACCTATTCGGCGCATAACATTCAGACCCTCGGCTGATGAATCCAGTTGCATAATTTTCTCCTCTGGTAGCAATTTTGAGATGAACTTTTGTGCAGACTGCTTAGTGGCAGCCCGTTTTTTGGGATTAATGGATTCCAAATCCATCAAAGCTACAACCGGCGTTGGTATGCCTTGCGCGGATATCATGTTAAATATGCGTTGACCCCAACGATCAAAGACCTCATCTTCGCCAAACGCAGCTGACGTCAAGAGCAAAGTTGTATCACAAACTTTGAGGTAGTCCAGCACCACCAGGTCATTGCCACGCCCTACTGGCGGTGCAACAAAGGCAAAACGTTGCTTGAAACGCGGCAGATTTATATACACAACGCCGCTGGGTGAGTTTTCAACGACTAGCTCATTGTCACAGCTTTTTAAAATGGCCAAGGCGGATTTCGGATCAATTTGCTCATGCATGGGTAAAAGACAAACTAAGAAAGGTGCCGTATTTTGGCCGCCCAGTTGACGTTTTTGCTGTAGTACCTCATCGCGTTTGTTTTTGCGCAGCTGTAAGCGAAAATGTTAAAGGAAATTTTCATAATTTTAAATGGTGTATGTCCTACCTGATTCATTTGATTGCGGCGCTGCTCCCTACGCTGCTGCTGCTTGTGCTTATGAGAAATGGCCTTAAGACCGACTTTTCCTGTTATTAAACATAAACTAACATTTAATAGTTAATATTAAATAAAATTGTTGCTTACCTTTAAGCGCATTATCTATGGCGCCCTTTGAACGATGCCTGCCTGTTTTATGCGCCTTATTTGTTTGTTTTAGCGGGCCAGGTCTATGAAACGCATTATCCGCCATGTTTCTATTGCGTTTTAAAAAATTGTAAAGCACTTAACGCACAGTTTTGTATAAGTTTTAACAAATTGTTTTGTTTTTCAGGCACAGCAAGCACATGTTTTTTTTCAAAAGAGTGTTACCACTTGTTCTAAAGTGACTTAATAAGGTAAACAGTGTGTACACACAGAAAAAAAGAAAGTGCTGGTAAACAGTCAGCAGTTGCGCGCCAAATGATTTAATTTTGCACGTTTGTAAATAAAACAACTAGAATTTTTAACCACATTCAATGTAAATATGTATTCTTTATGGTATATTTTATTAGTACATTACATATGCATGTTCTGTACATATAGACATGCTGAATGTTTTAATATAACGCTGTTTTTGTTTTATTTTTTTGATATTTGCGTTTTATTTGGTAGTTTTAATAGTATATAATATGTATATAGTAGTAGTTATAACTGCATGGTTTTAAAGAAGTAAATGACATAAGTTATGCCAGAGTTGCGACTAACTTAATTTAATTATTAATTTATTAAGTATTTAATTATTTCATCTAAATTTGGTGTAAATAATTTTAAAATATATTTTTAATATAAACATTTGTTTAAAGTGGGTTTAAAACTTAACGGTAGTTAGGCATAACACTTAATAATAATCATATATAGTTAAAAACATAAATAATCAGAAATTTACATAATTACATAATAGCTATGTTTTAGGTCAATTGATTGTTTTCCATTAATTGGTTGGTTCAATATACAATATATAATTTATAGCCGTTCTACATGCAATATCTTTATATATGTATGTATAAATATATATATATATATATTTATATAAGTAACATTATGTCTGCAGTTTAATACATTTTTTTACACTGAAGTTAATATAGTTTCTTGACTGCGCCTCTTATGGCGTGCTGGATAAACGTCAATAATGCATGATTTAGCAGTTGCTTTTTCTGTATTGTTAATAACTTTTTTGTTTAAAATAAGTGGGCGTTGTTTCTGCCTAACAAAAATAAAGTACATACATATATTTATATTTGTGTATAATAATATTTTGCACACTATTAATTATTTCGCAAACAAATTGATATCAAAACGCGCCATACATTGTAAAAATTATACTCGTACATACTTCAAGCATACTCTAACTCTCTCGCTATTACTCCTATATAGGCTCTCTTAAATTTTCGTTTCTTTCGCAATTTTAAATTTACATACAAATTGGGTTTACCATGCTCACTAAAAATTTTCAATTGTTCATAAAAAATTGGTGCCAATGTCTTGTTAATATTTCTTTTTATTTTAAATGCAGGAGGAAGTATGCTTGCTCTCTCATTTTCATGCTTTATTTGTTATTCTCGCTTTTCGCTTTTCACTTTCACTTTTATTTCATTTGTTATACAATTTGAAAGTTTCCATTATGTGTTTGTATTTGTATTTGGTTTGCGTATGTGTGCCTCCGTGTGAACGTACCAATTACATGCTCTTGCATTGTGCACAGACGGAACGCGCCTTTGTATTGTCACGTACAAAATCATGCACATTGAATTTTCCATCATCCCCATGGTCATAACCCCGACATTTCAGTTGTCTTTCGAAGATTGGACATCAGCAGCAATAGGAGCAAGCGTTACATGAAAAATAAAAAGATATTCATTCATGAATACATACTACATAATAGCACTTAAAGTTATTACTGCGAATTCAGCTGACACCAGACAAAGTCCGTGAAAGAAATTTAAGCTAAAATACACACAACCAGAGTATGCTCTGTTAATTGGCTAAATGAACATCTTAAATTTAATTCCCACTTTTATACCCTTTACTGAAAAATGTTTTATATTTTAACATAGTCTTCCCTTAGACCAGTGGTGGGCAGTCTCTCAATTTACATAACTCGCTAGGATAGGGCACCAAAATCTTTTCCATTTTTTTATATTTTTTTCCAAATAATTGGTATTCCAAATCTCCTAAAATTATTCCCTTTATTATTTTCATTAAAAACGATTTTGAATTTCGAAATGACAAAACTTCATATAAAAAAAAAAAAAGTTCCAAATGGGATATTTTTTTTTATATGAATTTTTGTCATTCCGCGCGAAATTTTTCGAACTGCGTATAGGCCTTTAGATAAAAATTAAGAAATATATTAAGGCATTGTAGTTTCCGGAAATTGTAATTTAAAATGCCCGCGCTGAACACTTTCCACCAGTTTTGGTTTTTTTAAGTTGGTAGGACTGTCCTTAATTACTATGTCAAAAATTAGTACGATCTGTCAACTAGTTTGTTTACAGCAGCGTCGGCCGAGATGTCCTTCAGCACCTTCAGCGAATTTTCTTTTATGGCCGTAATTGTGTCGAAACGGTTTCCACGGAGTGGCAAGTTTAGTTTTGTTACTATGGCTGGAAGAAAATATGTGGGACATCCCGACAGCTTTATACAGCGCATTCTATATCATATATCATCTCCCATAGAACCGATCACAAAATTCGTTTTGTTTCGTTTATTTATAAAGATATCGTAACCAAAGTCGGCATTCAGAATTTTTTTTTAGAGAAAAAATAATAATGTTATGTGAAATTCGATTTTTAAGTATTTCGAAAAAAACCTATTTTGAAAAAGTGGGCGACTCGGAATTCGTTTTAGACTTATAGTTTGTTGGGCAAAGTTGCTTAGAATGACCCATAGAATCAAAATCGCTGAGAGCTTTCATAACGAAAAAAAAAAAAAATTGACCCACCCTAATGTATTTATATATCGAAAATTACAGTAAATGTTAAAATGATATAAATCAAAATAAATATATGTAAATATGATTTAGGTTATTGCAATTAGTTCATTTCGGGAGTTACGTATACTAATCACATCTGTCTATGTTTTTTCAATTGGTAGATTATGACTTAAGCCAGGATTTACTTTATTGTTATTTGATTATTGTTGCATTTTATTTAGTTTAAGGCCCATACGCAGCATGCAAAAATTCCGCACGAAATGTCAAAGCTTCATATAAAAAAAATTATCCCAAAAAAGGGAATTTGAGATATTCAGATTTTGGAATTTAACTCAGTCCAAAACACAAAAGTTAAATATTTATGTATTCAATTTTTTATACTTAGTTTAAATTTACTTTTTTAATTTTTAAATTATTTCTCATAATTCTCATAATTTCTGGAATCCCAAAAAAGGGAATTTTTTCTTTTATATAAAGTTTTGACATTTCGTGCGGAATTTTTGCATGCTGCGTATGGGCCTTTAAAATTAAAAAAAAAAACATTCCAGAAATTATGAGACAAAATTAAAAAAGTTAATTAAACTAAGTATAAAATATTGAGTACAAAAATATTTGACTATTGTGTTTTATACTGAGTTAAATGCCAAAATCTAAATATCTCAAGATTCCACTGTTTTCTGCTATCGTTTCCCTATTTTCTGTTTCCATGGTTTTTTTGTTTGAAGCTATTCAACTTTGATCAAAAATAAATTTATAAAATATAAATTTTCTGTGTGTCTTAATATTTTGTTTTTTATCACCTGGCAACAGCTGTAAAGGCCAGCTCCACATTGAGTCCGGTTTTGGCCGAGGTCTCCATGAATGGCACATTGTGCTCACGTCCCAAACGTTCCCCATCCTCTCGCTTCACCTGTCGTTCACTACTGCTGCAATCGGCTTTATTGCCTTTTGAACAAAAGCATGAAAAATATATATAATAACAATAAAGCTTTATAGTATAAAAAAGTCCACCAGGTTTTGTTTTTAAGCACTTGAATCATATTTCAATGCGATTAACATCAGCTAATTTTAAAATTGAGTGCAACTTACCTATTAAAACAATAACCACATCTTCCTGCGCATATTCTCTTATCTCACCCAACCAGGCGCGTATATTATCGTACGTGGTTTTATTGGTCACATCATACAGCAGGAGCAACGCTGCATAAGTTTAATCAAATTTAATTAAATGAATAAAATCCAATTTGAGCCACTTGGTAAACTCACCGTGAGCGTCGCGGTAGTAAGCATGAGTAACGCTTCGAAAACGCTCCTGTCCAGCGGTATCCCAGATCTGTAGCTTCACACGTGTACCATCCACAACGACCACTTTATTCTGTGTATTAAGGCAATCCCAAAAGTGACAGTTTAATAAGTGCAGATAATGTTGTTGCAAAAGAAAAAATTAAAAACATAGCATGGAGAAGAAATTGTAATTGTTTTAAAAATTCAATTAATTTGAGCCATATGCATGCATTTCGATGGAGGTGGCAACTCTGTCAACATGCACACAACACGGCGTATGTGTTTTCTTGTCACATGCATTAAGTATACGCTAATGGATAAACTATTTACTACAAACCACAACGAAACGATATAACCAAACCTTGAGCTTGTGGCAACTCCAAGCCATACTGACTCAGTTCGCGTCAGTGTAAACATTATGTTATAAACAAAAAATTGGCCTCAAGGGATTTAGAACAAAATTGAAAATTTTTTCTTACGAATACATTGAACCTTTTTTTAAGATATCCCAACAACAAAAAATTAAAATATATTACTTTTTGTGATTTATATACCCTGTACTGTATGGTACAAAGGGTATATTAAGTTTTTGCAAGCCGAAAAAGTATGTAACACACAGAAGGAGACTTTGGAGACCCCCCAAAGTTACCCAAAGTATGATCAGGGTGACTAGAGAAGTCGATATACCCATGTCCGTCTGTCCGTTTGTATGAACGCCTAGATCTCAGAGATGGTAAAAGCTAAAGCAACCAATTTTTCAGATTAGATGCGTTATTATGTCAGGCGAGACAAGTTTATTTTATTTTTTCGATATCGGGGATATATTGCATAGCTCCCATAGGGGTGCTTTAGAGGACCTCGAAAAAAACAAAAAGTTTAATATACTTAGATAGTTCGTTTGTTTATGAAGATATCGTTACCAAATTGGGCACTCGGAAGTTCCTAAGCACTGTAGCAAATTTTATCAAAATCGGTATCGGTACTGTATCATATAGGACGGATAGTTTAAAAAAAACGTTTTTTGTACAAAATTCGTTGTATTTCGTTTGTTTACGAAGATATCGTAATCATACCTCACACTCGAAAGTTTTTCATAGCTCCCAAGCGCTGTACCAAATTTGATTAAAGTCTGTTGACTGTATCATATAGCCCCCATGGGACGGAACGTTTTTGGTACAAAACTCGTCTGTTTTTCGCTTGTTTATGAAGGAATCGTAACCTAATTTGGCAATCAATCAATTTTGTCTTTTGGTGTTCTTAAGCATTATACCAGACTTTATTGCAATCTAGTGGTACAGGGTATCCCAACGTCGTCTGCGCCCGACTTTAACGTACGCCATCTTTAAATAAAAATCATGAAATAACTATTATTGAAAAATAATTTAATACAAACATAAAAATAAAAATTATGAAATAATAGTTGAATACCATTTTTTATTTAAAAATTGTGAACTAACTCTTGTTTTTAAATTTTTGGTCAATTGGTCAATTTTTTATTTCATAAATAGTTTAATGCATTTAATTTAAAGATTCAAATTTGATTGTTATTTTCAGGAATAGAGTATTTCCATTTATTTATGTTTTATTTTAACCAGTATGCTGCACGCCTGCATATGAATAGTTTATGTTTGTCTGGTTCAGTGGTTTGAAGCCGAGTTACCAATCATTAAAATAATCTCTGGAATGCAGACCTATTAAACACACACTCATGCACAAACATGCACAACATGCACAGTTTATATGATTTTATTTAGTTTCAAGTTTAGGATTACATTTGGCAGAAACCAAAAGCCAATACGGGGAATGAGTTCCTGGCATGTTTTATTATTAGGTTGCCAGACCCTCTATCTAGGCACCTTTTAGTAATAAGAGCAGCAGCAGCATCTTTGTGTGAGTGCGTATCTGTGTGTATGAGAGTATCTTGTGTGCTTTCGCTACGCAGACTCAGACAGTTAGTCAATATAATAAAAATGAAAGAAAATTACGGTACATAACATCAAAAGTGAACGCATGTTTATTTGTCTATATGTATAAAGATACTCGTACATCTAAAGTTAAAGTTTCCATATTGACTTTATGCCCTATGTACACAAACACATATTGTATAATACGTACATATATTCGAAATACAAAAAAAAACAACAAAAATACAATATCCATACATGTGTAAATATTTTCAACATAACTTCAAGTCTATTCTAGCTACAACAAACAAACATTTATTGAAAATATATACTTGAAACTTAACATAAAGATAAATATTTAATAATATTTTTAGCAAATAATCTTGCGGGTTAAAGCTTAAAATAAAAATTATGAGCGTTAAACTGAGCGTTCCTCATACAAGAAACTTTACTAATATTTTCTTTTATCTTGTTTGATTTGGTATGAAAATTTGAAGTCACTTTTAAACATATTGGAGCTCGCTATTTCTAAGGAATTTTAAGCTGAGTGAACATTATTTGTAGTGTAAAAGAAATCATTGGTTTAATTTGGGTTCCATATACTTAAAATTCTTAGAAAAACTCGGCAAAAGTCTTTCAAAACCTTTATAAAATATGTCAAAGGAAGCTAACATTTTATTCCCATTCGATTTCTGACTGCAAAGTACAGTGCTTTATAGTAGAAAAAGTTCAACATTATTGACTTACATATTTGGGGGTTGTTCGTACACCCCGCGTCACCCATTGGATATTTTAGATTGAAGTTTGGCAAATTTGTCACCACCAAATGAAAATTACATTATAGTTCTTCCTTCTTAAGTATTTTTATTAAAGTAGTCTTAAAAAGAATTTTTAAATTACACTGGTTTATAGCGAAATGTATCCTCAGCATGTTTTTCTCATTTCCGAAGTAAAATGGCACGCTAAAACCAAAAATTTTTTTTAAGGAGCGGATTTCGAGATATTTCGAAAAACCCATATCTCTGGTTGAACTTAACAGATTTTGATCATTTTTTTATCACACTGTAGACAATTGAATTACCCATCGACTAATAGTAGGTAATTTTCAGTCAAGAAACTGAAAATTTTTTCAAAAATTATGTTAAGCTTTAGGCTGAAAGAGAAATCTTTTACGAAAATTTCGTGTCTAAGAGCTTAAAATCGGGTAAGAATTCTAGATGCATTGGAACCAATGTATGTATGTATGTGTTGCATTCTCAAATGTCTTCGATATATTGTATAAGTAAGTATTATACGAAGTTACAGTAATTTAACACTTTAAATGAGACTTAGTAAAATTAAAATATGTCAAAAAAGTTCAATTCAACTAGAAAATCGTTATGAATGGTAAAAAAAAAACACAAAAAACACAACTGTAATTTTAAATTGAACAAGGGTTCTTCTTGTATAAAAAATATGTTAACATAATTGTCGTATATTAATTTGTGCAAACTTTATTTTACTAATATCTCGAAATGCTAGGCTTTAAAAAAGTATATTTAAATGGCGTTGCCGAAAGCATTAAAGTGCTAAAAGTTGAATTTATTTTTAGAATTGAAATATGGCTTTCTATTACTTATTTAAACTCTCAGGGCATGCATAAAAGACAATTTTCTATGGAAACGCGAATTAATAACGAACTGAGAAACGATACTTATAACTTTAAGAAACATTTCATACAAACAATTTTCAATAAAAGTTATTAAAAAAAAAGCTACTTTTCAAAATTTGTATTATATTTTTCTCAATAACAAATTACTCTTTGCGTTAAAAACGGAACTTTTTTCATTTGAGAAAAGCATTTGAGGCATGGTTATTTGAATTTCAATTAGAATTTTCTTAGTAAGCAACTTATATAACTTCGTTGGAAAAAACATTTAATGGTAAAAGATGAATTTCAATTAGAATTTTCTTAGTAAGCACTTATACAGCGTGTTTTTTTAGATGTTCACAACTTTGAGTTGGCAACACTGCTTTATCTGACAACTCATTTAACAGCTAATAGTTGTTTTTTGTTGAGTTTGGTTTGACATTTCATTATACCAGAGCAACGCTTGCAAATTGTTGAAGTTTTTATCAAAATAATGGTTCCGTTCTTCAAACTTATTCAAAATTTAAAATTTTTTCTCCGATGAAGCCCTTTTTGGTTGAATGGGTCCGTTGCATTTGGAGTGAGTATAGTCCACAAGCTTTTGCCACTTATCTACGTCGGTAAACCAGAGACAATTGAACACCTGGAAATCAACATTCGAAGAGTTATTGGCGAAATACGGCCGCAACTGCTGCGGAAAGTTTGTGAAAATTGGTGTTCCAGATTGCGCCTTGTACGCGCCAGCCGTGGCAGCCACTTGACCGAAATCATATTTAAACATTAATAAGATAAGATTTTCGATCCAATAAAGCCCGTTTCATTGATATTAAAAATATATTTCTTTGTTTTATTATGATTTAAACTTGTTTTTAAGTCTAAAAAAAACACCCTTTATAAATTCGTTGGGAAAAAATTTATAAGGTAAAAGATGTACAATGCAATATTAGGAAAACCAAACATTAGAAATTAAAAGCCAATTCTTCTATGAAACTAAGAAGCATAAATTCCTTATAAAATTCTTAAAAATCAAATAAAATACAAGTTGAAAAAAACCAAACATAAACACTTAAAGTTGCAGCGAAAAAGCGTCGTAGAAAGTATAAGTATCTATGTATCTATAAATTTTTAAGCATTAAATAAATAAGTATCTGAAGAAGGCAATTTGGCAGATATTTTGCGTTGGCACGCGTACTAAGTATAAGCTTCATGCCCCATCATTGTTGTAGAATTAGATGTTGTTGAAGTTTGTGGTTTTATAAATTTATGAGTCTCAGTGAGCAAATGTTGACAATAGCAACGATAATAACAACAACAACAACAACAACTACAAAAACAAGTACCACAAAGTTGTATATGAGAACGACACAGAGAAGTTAGGTTACAATAAAGCCGCAAAAATAAGCATAACAAATACAAAACCAACAACAAAAACAACTAAAGCATACAGACAGTGAGGCAATACACTTACACAGATACATATAGAACATCAACAAGTCCTTTTCAAGTTCATATGCTTTATAATAAATAGCCCCCAAGGATTGAAATGATGGCGCTAAAGACCCAGCTGCAGTTTTAGTAGCTATAGGCAAACGCCGTGGAGCAGCTTTAAGAGTGTAGTGGCTCTTAAAAGACATGTGGCCTGGGAATTTAGTTTGGTTGCAAGTCAGCCCTCATGTATAACACGATTATGGCTGCTATTTTAGTAAAGAGACCAGCTGCAAATGAGGGAAATCATGAAACCACAAAATATAGCCAACCACGACTTGCGTACGTGGAAAAACATTGAGTGGGCTGTAGCGTGGGCGTGTAGCGTCCCAAAACAACAAATACCTCAGGATAGAAAAGCTGACTTTTGCACATATACCCTTGCCAAATGATTGCATGACTATAGATGAGTATGCTAAGTAGAAGCTTCAAAGTTTGTCTGAAGTGCTGCATATGCTCCATTTTTTTCTGAAAGTCTATTTTTTTGACCCTAAACTCACGCACTAATTTGGTAAGACTCGCAACAACAACATTTATTGTTTGGAAGTAAAACATTTTAGGCGGCATTGTGACTTTCGATACGAGTAACTTTGAGATTTTGTTAGTGTAAGCAAAAAGTGTTAGGCTTATTATTTCGTGACCCGACAAACAGCCGCTTGCTATAAAACTAGGAGAAGTAACTAAAAGTATGCTACAAAAATTTGTAAATACAATTTTTCAAGTAAAAACTTTTTTGGCGGTATTGTGACTTTCGACTTGTATTAGAAAGGAACGAGAACGGTGAAAGAGAAGGCGCGGGAGAGGAGGAAAGCTGGAAAGAAATGAGAACGGCGTAGAAGAAGGCGCGGGGAAGGAGAAAGGCGTAATGGCGTTTTATTTCAAACGCGTGCTTGTACAGCACGTTGTAGGTTTTTTTAACCAAGGCGCATTAAAATCACTTGAGAACAGCAAAAGTTATATGGAGAAATACAAAATATTTACCCCGTTCGACCAAAAACCACCTATTTTTATATCTGTCAGAAAAAATTCCTGACACTAAAACTTAAATCGTCTTAAAACTACACAGATTTCTACACCCAAACTTTACTGCATACTATAGCAAAATATTCGACATGAGTTTAAAAAATAATTTTTTAATTTTATTTTAAACCACATAAAAATCTGTTTAATATTATGTTCACATTCTGATCGTAAATAATATAATGTATGTACTTCGTTTTCATTTAAAAATCTTTCATTTTCTTTGTTTTTTTTTTTTATCTATAAACTGTTTTTTTGTCTTTAACAACCTAAAGTTTATTTCTAGCTGTCCAAAAAAAAACTATTTAACGCTATATTTTATATACAAAAAAATACAATTTAAATATGTACCTATAATTTTATAGTTAAAAGCTTAGCTTTGTTGAATAGAAAAAATGTAACAGAGATATTTATAAAATTCCAATATTTGCACTCCTTACGAGATGGCTGATAAAGAGAGCTTGCAAATAAGACAAAATTTAACCACTTCAAAAATAATTAAAAAAGTATTTCTAAAATCAAATTAAAAAAATGTCAAATTGCCATAAATTATAAAGTCAAAGAAACATGTGGCTTTTGAATACATGTGAGTATATATGAAGATAATTAGGCTTTACATTTTATAAACTCTCTGGAAAGCTATATAAAGAGAACCAGAATTTCAACCCACTTATGTATAATACATACATACATACAAATACATATTGGCGGACAAAAAAAGAAAAAAAAAAGATGGTTGAATGTACGCAGCAGAAGGCAAATCAAGTTGATAACCTTGACAACTGTTGACGTTCACACACAGACACACACAAATATACATATTTATACATATATACATATAAGTATCGCTATGGGATAGTGAGATTTGAGACCACAACAATTAGAGTCAACAACAATAATAACAACAACAACAACATGGACTATGACGAAAACAACAAATACACATACATCTTATAAAAATCATATTAAGAAAGACGCTGACAGAGTAAGAGAGACAAAGACAATAACACAGAGAGAAATTCAGAGACAGACATACAGAGAGGGAGAGAGAGAAAGGGAGAGAGAGAGATTGAGGACAACATTTAAACAAACTAGAAGCTTACCCTAAAATCAATGCCAACAGTACTCAAAAAATAGCTGGGCACATAGCGACCATCGCGAAATCGTATCAAAAGAGACGTCTTTCCCACTCCCGAATCTCCCAGCATTATGACCTGGCCAACGCAAGCACACATACGTGCGCACACATACACATACACACGCACGCACACGAAGTTACACGCAGACAACAATTCACAGTTGAATTTTTGTTGCGTTGGCAACGCGCATTTAAGAAGAAGCACAAGAAGAAGAAGAAATAAAATGCATTGAATATTATTAGGAGCATTCAAAAAATAACAAACCAAAGCTAAGCACACGCATACATACATACATTTGACAGTGTATACCAACAAACCATTTTGAATGTGAGACATTCAAAATTCGAAGATATTCATAAAAGTCTGCTTAAGTTTATTAATTAACTAAATTCGGTTAAGAGTTTTCATTCAGCTCGTCAGAATTTCGATGCGTTTTAAATTATTTCTAGTACAGTAAATGAAGGCTCATAAATTACGTCTATTGGAATAAAATACTTAATGGATGAAACTTTCAGGGATCGCTTGGGACCTTGTTCTAAATCTAAGACTGTTCATATTTGTGGGTAGCGGGCGTGACATCACCCCCTGATAATATATGTTGGTACGGTTTTTGCATAATATCTTTTTTTCTATAAGACTTAGACTCATGATAAATTATCTATTAAACAAGACTTAAATCAATATTGCAGGTTTGTTAGTTCCAGCACAATACCTGTTTGAAGTTAAAACTCGGTCTTAGACTTAGAATAAGGTCCCTAACGATCACTGAAATTTTAACCATTAAGTATTTTTTGCCCGATGAAACTCTTCGTTTACTGTACTATCCACTCTAACATTCCGTTCGATTTCGAGTCCATATTGTATAAGAATTCTAGCGTATTTCTAAATATTCAAATCTATTATGAACTTTGATTTCAAATCTTTAAAATTGGTTTTTGAGCACTACATTTTTTTATTTTTTATGCCTACAATACATATTAAACAAATCGATCTAGCAGCTCCAAAATCAAATTATCTTTTCAGAAGCCCAAAAAGCCATACTATTGTCTAGTAGGTAAATTACCAGTAAGTTCCTATGGTTCATAGGCAGTCTTTACAGGTTTCCTCGCGATATTATTACTAATTACGTCTTTAGCACAAGAAAAATGTAAGTCTTTATGAATTCTTTGTTGCTTACGGCATTCTTAGATACACAGATTGGTATCTTTAAAGAAAATACATTTAAATCTTTACACAAGCAATGTGATTTAGAAATTTATGAGAGTAAGCCGCAACTCAGTAAGTTTGAGCATACGAAAAACGTATTTAAGGACTCTTCTTATGGTTTGCTGGGATGTCAATACTCAAGCGAGTGGAATAATTTATGTCTGCATGTATGTGTGTATGTGCAGAAAATATTAAATATGTAATGAAAAGCTTATGAATTTTACATTGGTTACATTTGAAAAGTAGCCAAGCATTTGAATTGGCATTTTGGAGTGGGGCTTGGTAGGTTGGTTAGGCTTTTTTGGTGGGTCGGTTTATTAATTTAGGGTTGATGGCAGTTGGAAAGAACCCAAAACAAATTACAAACACTCACTCACACTTTTATACACACATTCAACAACGGTAGGAAAAACGCTTGCAGCATTCACAAAGCGTTTTTCCCGCTTATGACGTGAATTTATTAGCTTTTTGTGCTTTCATTATACTCTTCAAGCTGTCAATAAAATTTTACATTTTTCAAAAAGTTTGTTCGACTAAATACAAGGTATGTCATAGCCATCATTTTTTCATATATTTGATGCTTCGATAGGTTTTCTAGCTTTAAATTATTATATTAAAATAGCTTTCCAAGATTCAGTAGTAACCCTATTTCTGCTGCAAAAACAGTGCTTAATTTGGAATGCATAGTCACAAGCACACCAACATCAAAGTCTTTAACACCTAAATAGTCTAGATACCTTCATATAAACTTAGCATCTTTGAAGATATACGGCATAAGGATTAAAAACATTTGGTTTTTTAGACAACACATTGCTCGTTTCCGGCAAGAAATAAATTGTTCACTCGAGTAAGATAAAAATTAAAATTTTCTCCAAGGAAGTTAGGATTAGGATGATTCGATTCAACTTGCTGTCTACTATTTTAATCTCCACCCATAAATAAAACGACTTAAAAATAAGCTTTTCATTTAAGAGTATCTAAAATTTCGTGCTTCCAAGCTAATTTTCCTTTTTGCTTTTCGCATGTGTTTGGCTTCCTTGTTACCTCCAAGCGCAATTAGGTATAGAAAATTTTCCTTTTATGAAATACAACTAAAACTTTGTATTAATTGTGTTGCATAGCAATTTAATTATTATCACACACATTCTCTTTTATAATTTGTTTTTACGTATAAAAATTGTGAAAACTAAAGTTTCCCATACACGCATTTATGCAATAAAATAATTAAACATGGAAACTTTTAAAATGGATGCCTCTTATGCACAGCTTGTATCAGGAAATTTTGAAACAATTTAAAAAATAAATTTCTATATAAATTGAATTACTAAAAGCATCATAATTAGTAGCAAATGGAGAGCAATTTTTTTTTTGAATGTGTATTAATTTTAAATAGTTATGCAGCTTAAATCTTGGCTAGATTTCAATGGTTAAAAGATACCAGTATTCTTTAATGTGGGCCATCTGTTGTTTTGTTTGTATTGCATTGTATTCGTATATTTTCCAACAGAATTGGGCAAATGCAAGTTTGAAACTACTCATTTATGTATGAAAAATAGTATCGTCCAAATGGCCGCCGCGGCTGGCTCTACTGGCCCGTAAGCGAACATCGTAATTTTCGATGACTTATCCCAGTAAAACGAGTTCAATGGCTGCTATTTCGGCCCGAAAGTTATTCTGTAGCTCGCTAATAGTTGCTGGCTTATTGGAATACACTTTGACTTTCAAAAAACCCTAAAGAAAATGGTCCTAAAGGGTCAAATCACACGATCTAGCTGGCGTTCGGTGCTACGTGAAATAGCCCCATAAAATATGAATAATGCGGCTGAGTCACGAGTTCTATGGCATGTAGCCCCATCTTGCTGGAACCAAAGCTTGTTGCCATTCATACCATCAATTTTGGGCCATAAAAAGTTGGTTATCATGGCTTTTTCTACAAAAAGTTTTCCTAGCAAGGTGCAGTTCTTGCGCATCGTTCGCGTCGATGTTCCCGTCGACGACAAATATTGTGTAGTGCCGGCCACTGAACTGGTAGACTGGAAGCGATCAATAGTTTTCTTGATTCCGTCCTCGGCAGGCCGACTAAACTAGCCTAAAACTATGCGTAATGCGCGAAATGTTTTTTTCACAGAGCCACATTTTTCAAAGTACGTTGTTACACGATCGATGACTAAAATTAAGCAGTTTTGAACTTGACATATGTCGAAGAGCATTTACTTTAGATAAGTATGCTCCGAATTATGGGTGTTTGACAACCAACAGATGGCCCACCCTGTATTCACCGTCCGTAAACACCCGAGAACTTTAACAATATCTTAAGTTTCTAAGCGGTTTTGAACTTAACATATGTCGAAGAGCATCTACTTTGGATAAGTATGTTCCGAATTATGAGTGTTTAACAACCAACAGATGGCCCACCCTTCAATATCTTCAAGTTTCTAAAAAGCTTACGCAAGAAGAAGATATCATTAAAGTTCAAGCGTTTTAAGCTCCAATACACTCTTCCAATTAAGCTTTCAAATTTGCTTTTCGTAGCTCCCATAAACGATGTTTACGGCATCTGCACTTTTGAGCAGTTTATTTAGTTTCTCCGAACGGGTAACAGAATGAATCTCATGAAATTATCGTTAGAGCAAATACTGTGACGTTACTTATACACATTTGACTTGGTTTTTTAAGGGTTTACTGTGGGTTTTCAAACACTCGAGAAGAACCGAGTAGCCTTACTTATGATAATGCTTAGTTCATCCTTACCACTTTCGTTCATGTTATTCACTAGTTCGTTTAGTACTTCTTCGAAATTATAGATAAAGTTGTCGAAAATACTCATAATTTGGTCATATGGCAAAAGACATTCTTTATCATTATTCTAGATTCAATTTCTTCTGAATTAAAAATTTTTTGTTTATTCAAGAAACAGTTCCTTTTAGTTCAACTAAAAAACGTTTAAATAAACTGCCTATATTTTATAAATATTATTTTACGCCGCAATTAAATAGGAATAGGAAAATTGAACCCTTAGCTGTTTACTTATGCATACTTATGAAATATATAGTACATGTATCTGATTTAAATACTTGATGAGATATACATAATGAAAAGCACTTTTTAACTATCTGATTTATGCAATAAAATGGAAAGCTTAAGTAATTAGCATTACTAAAAAGCTAATGCCACAACTTGAAAAAAAGCACAAACACAAAGCAAACAAAACTTTCACACACAAATATATGTACAGCTACTCTCTCCTACCAAAGTTGTTTGGAAATAAAATACGAAAAAAAAAATTAAGTATTTATTTATGCAATGTTTTTATTTCCCAGGCAGACAGCAGTTAACAGGAAGCTCTGGTCTCATTTGTCGTTATTTCTTTGAATTATTATTCTAATCAAACGCAGTTACAGGTCCGTAGTCGGAAAAGTGCTGTCAACTGCAGTTAAAAGTAGCTAGCTCACTTGTACCGGAACGGGCTTGTTAAGGGCAAGGACAAGGACACACTGCAATTTGCCATGGCAACATTACTTATATATCATAGAATACTTTTTGCAGCATAGAAGCGCCAACGCCAAAGTTTTCTAGATATTTTTAAGTGTCAATATTTACTTTGAGCGCACAAAAGTATGCAACAGTTAATAATCAACACATTATCGGCAAACTTTTTATTGATGAACATTATTTATTAGATGCCATGAGGGGTGAGTCGGTTTTGGGTAGCTGTAATATCTTTGGCACACTTTGCACTTTATTGAATTAAATATCGTTAAAAGTATATTTAAGCCATAGCTTTTGCTTTACTTAAGGCTTGTACTTTATGGTTTGTTGCATTTGGCTGCTTATGTAAATCAGGCGCCATAAAAAGCGACTTATGCCAAGTCTACCGAGGTTGTCACAGATTTTGAGTTTTATATTGTAAATAAAAAAATAAAAAAACCAAAGTCGTAAAAGAGTGTCTCACACACACACACACACACACACACACGTACATGTACACAATGAAAATAAAGCGGATATACATAAATCAAATTGTTGTAGGAATTGGATGTATTTTATTTTTGGTATTGGGCTTCTTTGTTAGTCAGGTAAAAATGTTATCTCAATTTTAGGCTGTGTTAAACTGCTTAAAAATATAATTTTCTTGCTTTTGTCGCTGCAATTCAAAAGAAAATTGGGATAATTTGAGGATTTGCCTTGGATTCTAAATACGTTGAATGTAATCAGAATTATTATTGAGTTAGCTGAATACGCAGAGTTTAAATCTTGATGCAATAATTCTCAAGAAAAGCTCAACAAATTAGATATAATGAGATAAGAGACAGTGTGACCAAAGCTTGCTATTATTCTTGTTTGTATTTTTGCTCTTAAATCAAACGAAAATAAATTTATCTTTGTAGCCACATTTGGTGATTTTCTTGTAAATATTGTGTGTACTCGTTAAGTTAGACTTGAAGTTTCACTGTCCAATATTTTTCTCCAATCGCAGAAGACGAAAGGTTTGACTTTTAATTTTTTCATTTGCACCAAGGCATTATCCTTAAGCGATCCCTTGTTAGCATTTATTCAAAGAAAATTTGAACCACTTATACTATTTAAAGTAAATTGTTTTTAGCATTAGATTTACTTAAAGTAAAGCACCTCTTACAATAGGCTTCTTAGACAAGTTTCTCGGCACCTTTTTTAAATACTGTCTTTGAAAGCCAATTATGCATTTTATAAATCAAGTTTAAAAGGGCATCCCAATACACAACTTGCTTATAATAGAGGTTTATCGATATTGACATTTTTTCCAAATCCTAGAGCTGTTCTTAGTGATATGTTCGTGCATAAGCTGATGTACGAATAAATGGACTCATTTTTTTCACATTTTCCTCCGGCTAGAAACAATTTGAATATTTTTTTTATTATTAACATTCAAGATATGGGCTTTAAGTTCAATCTAGATGTCTTGACTTGAACACTCAAGAACATCCCATACTTTGATCAATCGTTACGCATTCTTATGATCAGTGCCTAAATGTCTATAAAACAGAAGATTATTCTCGGTATATGGTAGCATTGGCGACTCCAACAAATCCTTGTACTCGAATTTATCAAATGTGCCGCCAGTTTAAGCTGTCGGGCTTAGACCACGACCTATACCAATATGGTGCAACCTTTGTCCCTTTGTAAGCCAAACATGAAACTGTTGGCTTTCTGGATAACGAACGTTTCTCGTCGCATCTTTATCAACTAAATTTATCTGCGATTCACCACTTCAGCGGGTATAGCGCTATTTTCGTTTACCCCACGATCCACGCCAGGTTTTTCGAACCAATGCAAAGTTATTCCCCATCTTCAAAATTGGAATTGTAAGCGCAGGAACTTTTCGGGTAATCCAACCGTATACATTTATCTCTTCTTAACGTCAACAAACGCATCGTGATGATAAAATACTCCCAATTTGCGTGAAATTCTCCTGGCTGATTCGAACAGGAACACGCTTCTGAGTAACAGTAGTAACAAAATTTCGATACAGTCCCATTGATATTTTTTTTCCAATTCTCTTCTTTTCTCTTAAGCTCCTGACAATAATGAATTAAATCTCATTCTAATTCTCTTTACAATTAATAAATGAATTGCATATATGTTAAATGTCCCTAAAAAGATATTGCTGGGCTGGATAGTCGTTGCGCTGCACTCGACTGTAGCTGCCAACTCAGGTTAGAGATCTTGCAAGAGGGTTTGGATGAGAGGCGAGCTTCTTTTGACGTTTTTGTGCCTCCGTGATTGTTCTTAGGATTTTGGACTATGCTCGCTGAATAATGCCAATGTTGGATCTGCTTGCGTTGTCCCTTAGCTCGGAGCCAATGGTCCAATTAGTTTTCAGCGCGGAGTTATACAAAAGGCCTTTATTGTCCGCGCTAAGGGGAAAGTGTGCGTTTATAAGCCAGTGAAGGCTACTTGCCTTGAGTTTCAGATGCGTCTTTTTGGCATCTATGCGCTTTCGCCAGTTGAGCCGGCTCGTGAAATGTATGCCTTGTTCAAGACCAAGGGAGTGCACCTTTTTTTTCTGAGAGTAAACGTAACTTGCTTGCATTTTTGTTCTGAAAGCCATCTTTCCAAAGCTATTAGGTGGCGACCCAGTTGAGCAATTGCCTTTGATGGGCATCTGGAGCGACTAAGAATCGCGGTATCATCAGCAAACGTAGAGGTTGTCAGCTGGTAGTCTGTGGGCCGTGTACAGGATGTAGATGATTGGCATGAAAACACTTTCTTGGGGCACTCCAGCTTCAATCACGTGATCCTGGGTGGTGTTTGTGTTACATCTCACTTCAAAGACGGTTCGCCTTAAGCAATTTGTGCGTATTTTGTCAAGAAAAATTGCCGCGTGAATTTCTTATGTGAGGCGATTGATCGGTTCATTCGCTGCATGTTTTCCTCAAAGCCAAATTTGTGCGA
Source organism: Chymomyza costata (assembly GCA_018150985.1). Lineage (NCBI taxonomy): Eukaryota > Metazoa > Arthropoda > Insecta > Diptera > Drosophilidae > Chymomyza > Chymomyza costata. The sequence goes on along the minus strand of JAECWU010000038.1, from coordinate 211,882 downwards.
TGGTTCTATGTTGCTTTGAGATATGGGCTGATGCGCATCAGAAGGACTTTTTGAAACAGTTTTGAAAGACAGGTTAGAAACCTAATTGATCTGTATGATGATGGCTGCGTTTTCTCTTTTACCGGCTTAGGAGTCATTGCTCCCCTTTAGTAAGGAAATACCCAAGTCATTTTTTTGCACTAAAAAGATGACATTTGTGTTAAACCACTCGGCCGGAATTCGATTGGTTTTAATGGCACTAATAGACTGTAACGTGACGAAGATGGAAGCACAAATGAATTGGTGGCAGGGTTTGGCTGGAACACTTTTTGTAGATAGCAGCAAATGCACTCGCTCTTTCTTCGTCGCTGCGGATCCAGGTGGCGATGGGACTGTTTAATAACATGATTGTTTCGATTGGAGCGGAAAATGAAAGTGGGCTCCACAGTGGATGCTTTGTGCTGGTAGGAGAGTGTTGCTCGATGTACTGACGTTGAGCATTTGCTTCCTTTAGCTTGAATGCTTAGGTAAGCATGCGTGTAGGTACTTTCATTGTGTGCTTTACAGTCGGTAATCTATTCGACTGTCACTCCTGTCGCAGTCGTCGCTTTTTCAGGACCTGTTCGATTTCTAGGCTTGTACTAGTGTGGTTCGGATAAAATATTTTTCTTGCGGTGTTGAGACCTATGAGTTTAGACCTAAATGTGTATTATCCATTAAATTATATTATTAAATTGGCGAATAAAAAATATGGTTTTGGTAGGATTTCCTTAATTTTCTAGCAGTAATAAAAGACTACAAATTCATATAAATGGTTTTCAACGACTGATGGTTAATATCACTGTACTCAAAACTAATTTTCAAACAATCTTGACCTTAAAACGAAGTCCTGCGGCGCAGTAACACTGATATGTCGTTTCGTAGATTCAGCAGTATCCAAATCAATTTAAAATCGAGGTTGTCCCACGAAATAATGCATTATCTTGACGAGATATTTGTTCCAATAACTTTTAATTTGTGTATCATTCTATCTTGACAAACTTTATTAAATGCAGCTTCAATATTCAGCGTAACCAGTCGGTCTGACTGCTTGTTGAGAAAACTATCTAATAGACAATGTTAGATTATGCTTGTGTTAAAAGATTCTTCCTTTATAGAAGCATAAGTGTGGTTATTTAAAAAAAAATGTGTTGTCTCTAAGGACGTATCTATAAAAAGTCTAATTTGGTTGCAGTAATTCCAAAATTGATCTTTTAAGGTTTTCTATTTATCGCGGCAAACTATGTTAAAAAATTGTTTCTATGTGAATGCATGTATCGGAAGGCTATGCCACGTCTCTTGTTTAGCTTCGCAAATATTAGATTATTTTTAATGTAAATCTTCAGCGTGTAAGTATGTATACACTAAGAGTGGGAAACAATTTTAAAAAATAAGTATATTTTCCAAAGTCAATTTATTAATAATTTTAACCTAATTAATTTCGTAGCTGACCAAACCAAAACTTATAAATTAATATCGTTGAACGAATCCCCTGAATGTCCAGCCACCGCTCTTTTTTGTGGTTTTCACAATGTGCTTAATCATTGGGTTAAGGTCATTCGAATGAGAAACATCTTTCACTAGTATGGTGGGCAACAGAAGATGATATGCTTGTTAAAATTAGAAAAAAAAGGTTACACTGACGTCCGTGATTGTGATCGTCTTAAGGTTCCCAAAGCGTCCCATTCCTGCCGCTTCCGCTGCAACTTAAGTACTTTTTGACATTGTAACTTTCGAACTTCCGCCTTGGCGCGATTATAGTCTTCTTTAATTTGTTCCTTTAAGTGTCTTAGATCATTTAGCTGACGTTCCTTTTTCATAAGCTGATCTTCCATGCTTCCAAATTCTTGCAGTGAAATCAAAACATTCCTCTGACTAAACGATCCGCCTAACTTGCGTTTTTCCTCTACTGCACTGGTACGCGATTTTTTACGCTTTGGAATGTCCGGTACACTCGCATTTAGCTCCAGCGGATCCTTCGCCCAGTTTTTCAAAAATTCTGTTTGCGTTTTGTTTCTTATAGTCATTTCAGATCGTGACACCCTGGGAGTATCCAATGCATATTGATTTCTACGGCTTGTAGTTGGTAACTCATTGTTGTCTATTTCCGACGGGGTGTCTCGTAAGGTAACATCCACTGTAGATGATTTGGAGATGGTATGCTGTTCATCCGCATCTAGCACGTTGCGGTCCAGAGCACGCTGCTCCATATTGGTCAACCCCCGATTGCCAGCTTGTAGTTCATTTATACGCACTGTTTTCTTTTCAATAGTGGAGAGTCTGGACGAAGAGGGCTCTTCATCTATATTTACATAGTCGCTTTCTACCAGTTTGTGCAGTGGTTTCGATTGATTCATTGTCACACGGCGAATTAAAGTTTGCGATGGTTGTTGGTTATACTTCCGTAAATCTTGTTCCGGACTGAAATGTAGAGGGAGAACCTTCAACGCTTTCCGTTGCATTGCAGATGCCGCACGTTTTTGATATATGGCGTTAATAGCGGCATTGCGGCTTTGTGCTTGCTGACTATTCTCTGGCATCACATCGCTATTGAAATGTCGTAGCCTGTAATCCTGTGGTTCCTTTTTATAAGGTGACTTCGCCCTACGCGGATATTTATGCACTACATGTCTTGGTGGTGGCAAAAAGGGATTGCATCCTGCTGGGGGATCCATTGCGCGTATAGCCCAGTTGTTATTATTAGCGTGTAATTTTTGCACATAGGTGCGTTTTGATTCAACGGCATCTGTATCGCTCGAGCTAGGTTCCTCTGGCCATATTGGTCCGCCACTTATGCCGCCGGCCTTCTCGGGCTCACTGGTTATAAAAAAAAAGGATTGTTGGTTGCACTGATGGCACAAATCCATTATGCCCGCAATGGAACGCACACAGCGTTCACCCAAGTTGCGATTTAAACTTAATTCCGGATTTTCAGTAAGTGTAGTTTTTTTCCAGCCACAATTCGTACAGACAAACATTTTGTCGTGTTATGGAATAAACAATTCGATCAACTTTTTATTTTATTTTTTTTTTTACTGAATTTTATGCCAAGCCAAATGGTGCCATAGTTTTGGGATAGGTTATTAAAATCTAAAGTGTAATTTATATAATGAAATAGCTAGCCTACTTGATTACTACAAATTTTGAATAAAGCGTAAAATTTTTTTTATAAACAGCTCCTTGCAACATCTTGGGACATGGCCAACTTGGCAATAATCTTTTAAAAGTTTAGACTTTATTTAACAGTCTTCCATATTAAGTCCCCCGGAATTTAATTTAATTGCAGAATAAAATACATACAAAAGGTAAATTTTTACTAAATCAGAACACTCCAACTTTAAGACTTTAAAATTTTTTTTTGGAACATAACCAAAACTCTAAAAAAAATTTTGCTTTAGGAGAGCGGAAAAGTTAACTTTTCTTGAGCATTTCTTGAGAATTATTTTTATAGCTATTGAAGCACATAGAGAAGTAATACACATACACATTAAAAACAACAACAGCCAACTATTCACCTTGCCCATAACTTCGTAATCCTCATCTTCTTCATTGTTCTGTGTGGACGAAATCATGCGTATGAGCGCCCGTCCAGCCGACTTGCATAGCGTGACACCAGCGCCCTCTGTACCAGGCCCTAAGCTCTGTGGGGCAGCAGTTGTAGTAGCGGCTGCACCGCCTGCACGATCCACCATGGCACCGCTTGTATCCAAGAGTGGACGTTGCTCCACGGCTGCATTAAGACGCACGCTGCTTAGGCGCGCCATAAAACCATTGCCGCTGGCTACTTGCTGCGGCACAGCTGCAACGGATTTCGGTGATGTTGCTCCCGTTGACATATAATCCGGCAGCAACGGCTGCTGGGAGACGGATTGCTGGCGTTGATGCACAATAACACTTGGACGTCGCTTTGGATAGCCATCATCATCGGAATCGTCCGATTCAATGCCATTAATCTTATCCAGTGTCTTTGGCGGCAGCTGTCCGGGTGTTATATGCTGCCAAGTGGGCTTCACCAAAGATTCGCGACGCGTGGGCGAAGCATTCGCCACATTCACAGTAGTTGGTGTTGGAGTCAAGGAGGGCTTGCGTCCGGTTGAACCGGCAGCAATGGAATCAGAACGATAGCGAGTTTGTTGGCGACGCATTATTGAAACCTCTTACAAGTTGTAATATATATGTTTATATATTTATAAATAATAATATTATTATTGTGCGAGTTGTGCGCTTGAGGATTAGCTTTTGCCTCTTAAGACTGGCCCCTAAAAGTATACTGCGCAAATTGTACGTGTTAATTAAGGCGTAATTTTGCTTAAGCAGCGTTCAGACGATACAATTTTAATTAAAATATTTATTTATTTATATAAAAATACAAGCTATCTTTAAAAAGTAAGTCATGGCTGACAATGCCTTCAGCTACCATAAATTATAATATTTAACATTTATTGCATTAAAAGAATTTATATTAAAAAACATGCCTAGACCCTGGAGAGAGCAATAACCCATTTTGTTGTTGTTACAACAACTTGTAGTATTGCTTGCAAACTATAAGAGCATTAAATAAACACTTGACTAAACACCCTCTTAATCTGGGATGATTGGTTAACAAGCTTTGTTCGATACGAAACTTTTTATCTGAATTTTGTGAAAACCACAAACCACACGTGACGTACGAAACTATTTCCCTTTCGATACTTTTGCCACCTTATTGGCATTCCTTTGGAAAATGTAAACACTTAAATTTGTCTGCCTTTAAAAACTTTAAACAAATAGCGCAGCAAAATATTAAGAAACGTATTTTCTCAGAGAGTTTAAGTTTCAGTTTAATGAACATAAAACGTTTCTCAGCATCTGTAGTTTACGAATTTACGGCAATATACTGGGACTGTCCCTAAAGTCATGCAGTTGTCCGAAAGTATTTGCCATCGCGTTTTTCAAAGAAGTGTCGAAATAAGCCGACACTCAAACAGCTATCCTCGCCGAATTTAAAAATCTGTATATTCAGAGATGTGCCAGAAATCTTTCACACCTCTTGTAAGCTCAGTCGACATTAATGTTCGAATTTTAATGCTCTCGAAGTTGCTTGTCGATATAGTTAGGAAAGCTTAAACTTATTTTAAAATCTTAATGATTAAAACCCAAGCTTGTCATACACAATTGGGATTCAAATTCAAGCCCACGCTCTGCCTTTCTTTATCACCAAAAATTTAATGAAACCTTGATCTGGCATTTCCCTATTTGGGAGCTGCTGGCGACTTTATCCAAATTCGTCCTCCGTTGCTCACCTCCACCATTAAACAAAACACCATGCACTATCCCTGGCTCTTACCCTTTGGGCTTTGCTTATGCAAAATGGAAAAAAATATATTCCCACTCTTTGGGTTCGAGCTTTGCAAAATTTTCTGCAAATATAAACTATTCATGTCTGCAAAAGTTTTAACCAATTGAGTGCCTCCAATTATCAATATTTAGGAACAAATTACCCAAAATAGCGAAAAGTGTCCCCTTTCCTTGAAGGAGGCATTTTCCGAAGTTCATTAACGGTAAAAAGTCTTTTCTTCGATCCCCAAATAAAGCACAAGTGCTAAGCTATAAGTCGATTTGATAAAAAAAACTAGGGGTCTCCGCCCGTGCGTGCTTTGCATGCTAACCCCTGTACGGTCTTCTTTATTCCATTCAGATCATCCAGACCATAATATCCACTGAAATTTTCTTCACTTCTATAATGTTCATTCCCTTGCATGCAGGAATGCTATAGTCGATCCTGCCCGACTCTAAAATAACTAATAAATATTATCGCATTTATGCCTTATCACAGCCAGAACTTTCTTCTTCACTTTTTTTATGCAAAGTGTTCCTTACTTACACTTCTCTCCTAACATCTTCAACGTGTCTGCTCTGCGATCTACGCTCTGGTCTGCAATGCTAAACTCCAAGTTTTCTCTGATCTGTCTTCTATGCATAGTCTTCCTGCTCTGCAATCCAAAACTATATGTCTTCTGTTGGCTGCTCCGCCGTCTACGACCTATATCGCTCTCCTGCTTTGCATTTCTAATCTCCAAATCTTCACTGAGATGCAATCATTGCATAGTATTATCCACTTGCTTTTGTAGTCTAACTTCTATATTTAGGCGCTGAAACCAATTAGCGCAAATCCCGAAAACTGAACACACGTCGAACACTTATGTACAGTGCGAGTGATTAATTAATTTTAATGCTTTAAACTTCAAGGCATTAGCATTTAATTCTTATCAATTGTGTTTGCAATTTAATGTCACATTTTATATGTAGTGTACAACCACAAAACCGCGAAATTCTCCTCGAGGAAACGGGAAAATATATCGAAATAAATCGACACTTTATATGCCACAATAGTGCTGGAAGTTTTTTTATTTTTTTCCGATCATCGATATTTTTATTTCGATTTTGGTTTATCGACCACATCTTATTACGGATAAAATATGGGCAATAAATTTTTAGAAAAAAAACAAATCTCAAAATATCCGAAATAGTAGGGTTGACTCAATTTTGGCACTTCGTCAATATTTTAGTGTCAAAAACTTTGATTCAAACATGTGACCGTTGAATAACTGGAAGGTAATACTTTTTAAAGTTCAGCAAGGTTGGCAACCTAGTAAGCAAAAGCGGAGTTCGCTTAAATCAAAAAACGTTGATATGATTTTATTTATTATAATAACCATAATGAAGGGATCTCAAATTAGTTTAAAGATTATGAGTCTGCGATTCTGGCTGGAACAAAACATTTTTTGGTTATAACTCACAGGCTCACAAAAAAAAGTGGTGTAAACTTTACATGTGACAGAGCCACCCCTTATGGACTTTGGGCGGCTGAGTCCGCAGCCCAAAAAACCCCGATCCAAGATAATATTCAAATTATCTAGTTTTATGGAATTTTTTGGTGGTTATCCATAACCCATGTGTGAAGGAGTTTTATGGACTTCGGACTCGACTTAAAATCCATAATGGATCCATAATGGCCAGTATTATCTTTTGCGTTCGTTGCATAACCTTTTGGGCTGTTATTTAGTATTGCTTTGCTTATTTTTCTATGAAATGTAATTAATTTTGAAATGTATATTATGAAAATATAGTTTTCTCTTGGTTTGTTTGTTAATTTCATTTTATTATTTGAAAACACTTATATAGCCAAACCAACAGATGGCCCACTCTGAATTTATTTAAGCATGTATCGAAACATCGATGTATCAAAGTTAAAAAATATCGAAAACATCGATGTTGGCCATCATCGATGTTTTTCCAGCACTATGCCACACTATTAAGCGCATCTTTTGGTAAAATTTCAGCTCCATAGCCCTTATGGTCTCTGAGTCATACGGACGAACATACAGACGGACAGATGGGCAGACGGGGAGACGGGCAGACAGACATGGCTATATCGACTTATCTATTGGCGCTGATCAAGAATATATATACTTTATGGGATCTACCACGCTTCCTTCTGCCCGTTAGATACATTAGCACGAACTTATTTTACCCTTTGTGCTTTTAAGTACAGGGTATACAAGCTATCCACTCACAAACCATTTTCTCCACTTTTAGGCGGATTTTTCCAAATTTAAATACCAAGTTCCCATCTAAGTACACACCTTAGTCTTAAAACGAACCTTAAAAAAAAATTTTATTCTTCCAAATAGGTAAGTCAGTCAGGTCAAATAGTTTTTATGGCCAAGTTGTTGCCTACCATCAGTGATCCTATTCTTCCAATGGAGCAATAGTGATACTGCTTGAACTGCTTGATGAGCAATGGCGATGAAAGCCAGTGAGTCTCAAGTGGAAATCAGGGAGTGTTGTCGAAGTTGATACATTTTTGTAAACGAGCCGCGTCAAGTGGTCATCGACCAGGATTATATTTTTGGGTGAGTGTATCGTCAAAGGCGTAAATTAGTTTATATATATTATATATATATATACAATAAATATATCGTAGTTTATTATTCTTTCAGTTAAACATTGTTAGCTTTAAGTATACCTTTGTTTTCAGCATTATTTTTTATAAAATATTGAGCGTGGAGGCTTGTATTCAGTGTGTGTAATGTACATATACCATAAAAGGCGGGAATATATATTTTACAACAAAAGCAAGGTGAAGCCCTATGCTCTACTGGGTGTCAATGATAGCAGAAGAAGCAGAACAAAAGCAACACATTTTTTAAATTTCAAATATCAAAAGTCTTAGCAAATTTTTAAATTTATTGACATTTACCCTGAACAGAGCTAAGTTATCCCCGCCATTGTTTTGGACAAATCAGAGGTTCGTTATAGATGAAATTATTCCCTTTGATGCTTTGGGAATGGGAAGTTTTTAAAAACACAAATAATATCTTCTTCCATAGTTTATTAGTTGGCGAAACAAGTTCAAACTTCATAGGATTAAATAATGGAGCAATTAGTTATATCTTCGAACCTAACCTATAAAATAAAAATTAATCAGACGATGTAAAACTGAAAAGCATAAAAACAGCGATTTAAGCCAGCGAGAACTTTTTAATTTGAGTTAACTTTTTGTGATTGTTTTATTTTTAACAAAAAATTTTAACAGTGTCATGTACTTTAAGTCAAACATGCTGCTTACACAAACACCTATAAAATCAATAACCCAACATTTATACACACATAAAAGCAGTATTAAATCGCTTAATATTCATCATCATCATCATCATCATATCGTTATTATTATTATTGTTAACAACATCATCAGCATTCTCATCGATATTAGCAATATGTATTTGTCTTCGTAACGACGTAGTACTTAGTACTTTGGGAACGTGCACACACTTGCCAAAAACAACCCCCCCACAAACATCCGTAGGCATTAAAAATAAAAATATGTTTTAAAAAAGAGAAAAAAAAAATACAAAATCTCAATCTCAACTCTAACGGATGCTTGTTTATGGAGTGTGCTGCGCACGCATTTTGCTTAAATTTTTCGCTCAAGCTAACACATAAATCATGCCCAAAGCCACCAACTTCAAAAGTTTTTTGAGGGCCCACATCCTAAGGGCTCCTGTGGAAACTTTTCCGCTAAACTCATCAAAAATCATAAACAACAAATTGAGAGCGAAAGAAGTATGTCAAAAAAATAAATAATAATAATAAGAGAACAAAATATTTTTATTAGCCTTGCAGTTATAATTTCAAATTCATTTGGACATTGGCAAGCAGTTTATAAAATTTTAAATTGCTTTACAAACACCAGATAAGCAACTCCCTACTCTTTCTAGGCCGCGCAGAGGCGCCAGAGCAAGTAAATTAAAATGGGGCAACATTTTCGCAGGTGAAAATTGAATTTAATTGTTTTCAGCCAACAAAACAAAAGCACAAAGGACTACAAAAGCTGCTTCAGGCTGTCATGGCAATGTCCTGAGCTCTTGCTTTACTAAATCAACAGTTGTCTCGGCAATGCTGGCCCAGAAGCCTAAACAATCTCATAACAATCAGCCGGCTAAGACGCGTTTTTTTTAGGTCAAGTGCATAGTGGTTCGTTTTACAAGTTCAAGCCATAAAGTCATCAATAATTTTCCATCACTAGAATATATATTGCCAGTACAATTTCCGCAATAAATTTAGCTACGTATATTAAAGAACAAGATTGATCTCAGCTAAATGCTCTTAACTAAAATTTGGGATTTAGTAATTCCTTTTAGTAAAAAGGGGTACATATTAGATATAATTATTATAGTTATATATCTCAAATCTTTGACGTGCTAGGGGTTTTTGGACTTTAAATTCAGAATCAGTGAACCCAAAGAAGTGCAAAAAACATCGTTTATGTTATTGAATTATAAAGAGGTTTTTGAAGATTATCTGAGAAGGTTTTGGAATCTATAAGGGTAGCTCTCTCACATGGGCCTGTGAAATGGATTTAATGCTTGACAGTTTTTTTTTCTCAAAAACCAAAATTATTAGAAGCATGAAATCCAATGTGCCTATTGCAGGCGGTGTATTTTTGAAGAAATGGTTTTCTATAGTTGTTTTAAAAAAAATCAATTAGTACTGAGTATTGTCAAGTCATCTTCAGTTCCCTCTTAGACAGCAACGAAATAAAACCTAATTTTTTAACTCCAAAATGTATAATTTTTTTAGATTCCTTTCTTGGTTTTTTATATATTTTATAGATTCATTTCAACAAAGTGACCGACTTTGTCATGGTATTAGAATTGATAGATTTATTCAGGCATGTTCTGGATTTCAGCTCCGACTAAAAGTGTCGGGATCAAAAACGATTCGAGATCGATTCACACTCAGTCTTAATTATGAAATGCACTCGTTATGACTTTTCAAAACGAGTCGAAATCTAGAACATGCCTGTTTGTTTTCTGTAAATGCCGATATCTCGAAAAGTCGATTGCCCTACTCACATTCAACGACAAAGGCATGGATCGTGGGGATCTTCACTCCCTTTAGCAGTTCCACCCCTTAATAGTTCGTCTGCAAGTTAATTACCTGTAATTTTTTACATACTAGCAATTTAGTCGTATGCTTGGGTGGTAGACATTGAATCTGAAGTTGTAGTTAAGTTCAACAATTGTTCGGCATCGGTCTTTTTACTAAAGGGCTTATTGCATTGTTACCGTATTGTGAGGATCAAATTGCCACTTCAAAAATGACGAGCTGAGCTATTCCAGCGACTATATAGTATATAGCACAAAAGCTTCTCTCAATGAGCTATTATAATGTCTTTCGTTAGATTCCCGCAACTTCCTTGCATCCTTGGTTATAAGGATCTGCTTGCGAATCCAACAAATCGTAGTTGCTGTCTGCAGCCATTTAAAACATGCAACAAATTTTAAATTTGTCACTGCTTTTCGCAAAAGGAACCACTGTGCATTTTGTTTGTATATGTGAGTGCGTGTGTGTGTGAGAATGTGTTTGCGTCTTAACACTAGGATGCCAATAAAGATTAACCGCTGCGTGCTAACAAGTCTCATTACGGTCTTAAAGCCAAGCGTCAAAGTTGGCCCAACATATACAATTTTTTTTGTTACAGCTTTTAGGCGCAACTGGAAATTCCTTTTGCCTGGCAATTAATTTAATTTGCAAGCATCAAAAAACAGCAAATTGTATATAATCAATACGTATATACAATTTCAATGTTACAACAACAATAACAAAAATCAGAAAAGCTTAACCTTTTTTTTTTTCGTTATTTGCCATTTCTTTTGCATTTTGCCATTCGCACGCACCGTAAAAATTTTCCTTTGTTCAGAACAAGCTTACACACAAACACCCACACAAAAATACGCAGACTTACAAAGATTTACATTTTCACGTCCTTTCAGTATTACTCACTTAAGCTATAAACAGACGTTATCCCACGATTTACCTTGTTCATTTCGTATATAAGTTTTATGCTTACATATTAAAAAGCTATTAAATATAGCTATAAACAGGGAAAGCAAAAGTTTTGCGTCTGTTCAATAGTGGAGTTATGTAGGTTAGCCAGTCTGCCAGACTTAACATTAACACTAGAAGCAGCTTCAAAGCGTGACAAAAAGAACAAAAAAAAGTGTTATATTTGTAGCTGGACGGTGACCAACATTGGAATACCCTGCACCAATTTTGCTCAAATGAAAAGTTTATATCTCGCGCAAAATTTTGCATTGATGAATAAAGGATTGCAGACGAGTTTAGGAAGTGTATGTTCCAAAATATCTAAAGGGCAAAAGAAAGCGTAGCAGGCCACAATCGTGTAGCGATTTAGTGCGTCCTTGGGAACACTGAGATCTCAAAGCTAAAAGCACCTGAAGATGCGAATTATTCGTCAACTGCGGTCGATTGTCGATTCATGTCGGATGGAAATTTCGACTTCCATACGGAAGGATGAACAAACGTACATCGCTTAGCCGCTCCCTTTTGGTGAAAAAACTAAGGTCTGTCGCGCCTTCTTCTGCCTGCTACATTGCTTAGCACAAATTTATAATCCTCCTAAACCTATGAGTACAGGGTATACAACAAAACAAACAAAAAATAGAAAACACCCAAAAAGTTTTGCTAGTTTCAAAACTCATAATGAGTTGGCATGGCTTGGTCCGGTCAATGTCTCAATGTAATTTGGAACTTTATGAGAAGGGCTGCAACAGTTATTAAACTAAATCAAGATACAGACAACAATTTAAACTTTTCAGTAAAAGTAAAAGTTACACAGAACCAGCTAAAACTTTCTCAACTTACGATTAGGAAATTTCATAAAAATGTTTTCTTTTGAAATGCTCATTAGAAGTTTCAAGTAAGTGGTTTTAATCAGAACGAAATATTGTGCCCAGCAACTAATTTCAAAGCTTAAAGTTAAAAATTGACTAACTTTTTGAGGTGACAAAGTTGGTACACATATTAGCAGATTAACTTGTTTTTTTTTTAGTTAAGGTCTGAATGAATAGATTTTCTGATTTTTAGCAAATTTAAACTAACTTGTTATCCATGAAAAATTTTTTTATATATTTTATAGTCTGCCGTGCTCCCACATGTTTGGCGCTCCCTATTTCATCAAAACGAATTTTTAATTTGGTTTAAATACGATAACTTTCATGAAGCCCAATCAAATTGCGCAATTGGTTCAAAAGTGCACGTATTTTAAATTAAAATTATTTTTAAAATATTCTTTGATGTTTTTAGATTTTATTTATGCCAATTTCAAGTTAGCCATTTGTTGATAATTATTTTTTTCATAATCAACCGAAAAAATAGCTTGCACAACTTAAAACGAATTTTTGGCATACGTTTATATGGTTTATGTCTTGCATAAAAAAATGTTCATGTCTTGTATAAATGGTTCATGTCTGCAAAAAAAAATGTCGAAAATATGAGAAGATATCGACAACAAAAAAAAACGTAAAAGCAAGCAAAAACGAACAAAATTTATTCGTTTTCGTTGTTTGTTTTTCGGAGCACAACGGAGTGACTTTTTCTATTTACTATTGACTCAATATATCGTTTTAGTAAATGTTCTTGTGAATTTGCCCAAATTTTTCTTTTTAGTTGACTAAACAAATAAAAGCTGCTCATAAATATCGAAAGGTTCTCTTAAGTAATTTTTAACATAGCTTTAATGAAGAAAATTCATTTTCATTTGTACTTAAATATAAGAGGCAAGAATGTGTTTTAAAGTCTCAAAACGCAAGTTTAAGTCAGATGGAAAGCACTGTAATGCTATGTAGCCAAAATAATAAAATTTTATTTATTCTTTCGTTTCCTTGACATTAGAAGCCATATCTGCACGGTGTTCTTCCATATCAAACCTTGTAGATCAAAAATCAAGTCAATCTAATATCTTTTTATGATCCAAGGGCGTTGTTCACAAGAAATTTGTTACAGAAGCTGAGACTGTTAATGGAGAATATTATGTATAGGTTTTAGATCGTTTTACATCATTACGGGTTGCGAATGGTATGTAAGGAATTCGACGTCAGACTAGGAACCGTTGACCTCAAGATCAACAAAAGGACTCCCTAATTAAAATTCTTTGAAAAGGCTCAAAAAAGAAGTTTTAAGAACCTGCTACAAAATGCGCCGAAATGAAACACGAACAAACAAAGCCCGTTCAAGATGGTAACCAAAGCAAGCCTCCTCCTTCACCAGACTTGGATATCTTCAGCTAAACAGTATGGTCGCCAATCCATTATTAAATATTAAAATAAGAAAACTGCAATTCATAAAAGTAATTTAATCTTTAAAAAATATTGCATAAATAAATAATAAAAAAAAAATAAAAATAAAATAAAAAAATAATAATTTTATTTGGTCGATATAAATTGTATACAAAAATGAAGTGTAACATTCCGGGTTTATAAGATTAATAGGCGAAGCAAAGGACCAAAGAAAAAAACAACTGAAATGGGTTAACATATTTATTCCCGTCGTTCAAGTGTAGAACAAAAGGCCATAGAGTGAGTGAATTAATACCAATAGTTAAATATAATATTAGCTTGTAGCTGCAATTATATTTCACAGCTTTAGAGTATCAGAAGCAGTTTCATCATTAAGGAGTCAAAGAGTGGGCAGAACCTCAAACAATGTACCATAACCACACACTTGCCTTGACTCTTACAAAAGCCACACTTACGCACACATTGCACTGCACACATGATATACATGCGTCGCAGATGTTGCCGCTCATGCATAAACGTGAACAAACACAGACACAGCGTTGCCAGAGTAACAAGCACCAGCTCTTTATACCCTGTAACTTAAGTTAAGGAGTATATATTAGTTTTGTGAAACAGTATGTAACCCCACAAAATTATCGCCACTATGCTCAAGGGGTACAAAAAAAGGATAAAGATGTGTCCTTCCGTCTGTTGGTCCGTCTGTACAAACGGCTAGAACTCAGAAAGTATAAGAGCTAGACTAATCAAACTTGAGATTTGAACTCCTTATATGTGCACGCTGATAAAAAATGTGTAAAGTAAATAAAATCTTTTATTTATCAAAATTAATTAATTAAACATACTATAATTATAATCGGACCATCAATATCTGGGATAACGGCTGAATTGATAAAATGTTGGGCTCAAGCTTCGATCAAAAACAGAAAAACATTTTTTTCTTTACACTTTTTTTTTTAGTTTAGTTATACTTTTACATACACACATAAAAGTATGCAGATATAAAGTCGTCCTTTAACCATCACGTAAAGCGCATCTCACAATCGGCCGCAACCCACTTTAACGGAGGATATTATGTTAAAACAACAGATTTGGAACTGCCAAAATTTCTTAATCAAAAATGCTATAAGTATTTGTTTTAGAAAGTTGTTGTGTAGATACCATATATTTAGTTTTTTTTTTGGCATAGCTTTTTCAAAAAAATCGAGAAAGTTAATTGGAAAAGTTTTAAAAGCTAGAAATTTTATATCTTTAGAGTATTTCTTTCAATATCTAATTCAAATTTATAAATTTTATGTTTATACAATAATGTAACAAAGAAGACCATGAAAACAATATTTTTAATGCAAAAAAAAATACTCTAGAATTTTACCTAGACAGTGCAGACATATGCTTAAAAAAAGAAAAAAAAAAAAAAAAAACTAAATCAAAGCAAAAAATAAACAAAAAAATTCCAACATAATTATATCAGCCTGACTGAGCCTGACTTACTTTTCAAAAATTAGGGCAGGTTTCCAAACCCACACATACACACACATTCAATCATACACCCAAGCGGACTGAAGCTAGCAGAGCACAAAACTGAATCAGTTCTGATCACTAGTCGGAAAAAAGTCTATAAGGGTTGGAGAACAGGCTATACGATTCCAAGTGGCGCTAAAATATCTAGGCGTGATGGTGGACAACAGGCTCAGTTTTAAAGCGCACATTGACTAAGCTGTAAGGAAGACAGCGAATATGCAAGCGGCACTATCACGGAGCTTGCCTAACATTGGGGGCCCCAGGCCAACCAGGCGAGTCTTGTTGGCGAATGTTGCAACCTCAGCTCTTTTATATGCTTCTCCGATCTGGGCGCATGCAGCAAAGTTGAAGGAGAACAGAAGGAAACTCCTCTCTGTATACAGACTTTGCGCTCTCAGATCCTGCTGCGGGTTTAGAACGTTATCTGATGAGGCAGCGTTCATAATAGTAAGCATGATACCAGCGGATATTCTCGTAGACGAGATGAAAAGGATATATGACAGGCGTGCGAATGTTGCAGACAAAAGAAAGGTTAAAGAGGAGGGGCGACTGGCGTCAATTAGTAGCTGGCAAACACGATGGGAAGCGTCCACTAAAGGAAAGTGGACCTTCAAACTTACACCGGGTATAAAAATATGGCTAAATCGAGGTTTTGGTGACGTAACATACCATATGGTTTTAGAAAGTACCTCCATAGATTCGGGCATGACGATAGCCCCTTTTGTCCGGTGTGCGTCGACATAGAGGAAGACGCTGAGCACGCCAATTTTCACTGTCCTCGTTTCTCCACAGAAAACGGACTACCAGACGCAAATCTCATTGTAGCATACATGATAGAGTCATTGGACAAATGGCAAGAAGTGGCCACACACGTCACCAGAGTGCAAAAAGAACTCGGGTGCATTGAGCGAGCTAGAAGAGATGCGTTAAACGCCAATATGAATTGATGAAGCTGTAAAGCCAACCAGCCCTGCAAAGTATTAGGTGAAAGCAGTCCTGCAGGGAGAATGGTCGAGGTAACGGAGTTAAGGGTTTAGTACGTAGGCGTATTGTATCGCAAGTCCGGCATTATGAGATATCATAGCCCGGGCGTAGTCCCGAATAAGGTGTACCTTTAGCGTGCAGTATGAATCGTGCTAGCCGTCAATGGCTGACGGTATCTTAGGAAAGATTCCCCCTCCGGCAAATAAAAAAAAAAAAAAACCCAAGTGGACTGTCAACAGATTGTATGAGCCGACGAGAATATCAGACAATAGTTTCCTGATTGCTTGAACGAAAGGAAATGATGAAAGTCCAAACCTGCACATGTTCCCATTCTTATATAAGCATGAATAAGTGCGTGTGTGTGCGTATGAATATGGTTGTATCTGTATTACCTTTTAACGGGAAACAGCTATTTGATGCCTGGTGCAAAAAAGAAAAACACTCATTGATGTTTCTGAACATAAAGCATTTTATGGCATTTTAAAAACTTGAAAGCAGCAGTCAATCAATGTCTGAAAAACGTTGCAGCGCACATGCATACCCATAAAGGAGTGAGACATCTGGAGTGCATGAACGAACCGCAATGGATGAAAACTTCAAGAGATTTGTGTTAGTAATCGGCTTAAATTACGTTCGTTGTCTGGTAGCAGACACAAATAGGAGGATGATGGCTTATACCTCAAGATGGAAGCAACAACGAAATGGCGAAAGGAGACACCTGTGGCAAGTAGAATCAAACTGAGGCAAACTGAAGGCTGTGAAGAGGCCTTTTGTGCTGACATAATGAAAACCACTTGACGATGGTTTGTTTATCTTTTGCATTTTCAGAGCGAAAAAGGATTTCATTCAATTGGAAGCACTCTGTTAAGTTTGGCAAGAAATCACAAATTAAATTCAATTTTAATTAAAGTCAAGTGTAGTACAAGCATGTGTAAAAATATGTAGTGCCGGAAGACTATCGAAAGAAACACCCATCAAGTGATTGATACAATTTAAATTTTTTAGAGCTATTAGTCACTAAATATGATTTTAATACGATTTAAGACATTTTGATGACATAGCTAATATTTCCAAAAAACAAATTTGTTCATTCGATTGATTGAATAATTCGAATAGTTGATTGGTAAATACTTAAATTTGTGTTCTTTTGACTTTAATATTTCAGTCTACAATTAATTCTATGCAATTATAACGCTTTGAGCTCAGGGCTAAAATGTTAAATTTTTGTATTGACAATATTTTCAAATTTAAACGCTTTAAGTAATTATAAAGATTATTTCTTAATATGCTTTACTTTGTCTGCCAAACTTTTATAACCAGAGGTTAACCTACTTCAGCGTAATCCGAGACTATGAGGATTATTATCATAATTTTTATAGATTTATCAAAAGCCATGCTTAAGCTTAACTTCTACTACTCTAAAGCTTGTAATTTTTGTTACTAATCAAAATGAACTAACTTTGAACGCTTGCAAAAGAGATTAAAAGTTTATATATAAAACAGCGTACCAGTGTCAACCCAAATGACATTGGCAGGGAATCATTTTTAACCTACTTTTAATAAAATCTCATAAACACAAAGTTTGAAATTCGGAGAAGTCAGCGCAATAAAGAGAACCATAGTTTGTAAAAATTCTGAAAAGAGTGCCACTAACACACTAACAGTCATTTATTGTCACACTTCAGTGACATTTCGAATTTTCTCAAATATCAACTTGTTAAAGAAAGTATAGCTTTTAAAACGGAAAAAGAAAATAAGCATACAAAAAAATGTAACGACGGTTAAAGTTGGGTGCAGCCGAATTTGAGATACATTATAAAGCGATTATGGATCAAGCTTGGAACTCATGGTTTAGACTCATCCCTCAAACAACTCAGCCAACTTTATGCATGCTTTAGTTACTGAAGCTATTCGAATTCTGACTTAGCAACACTCTTGTATTGCTTGCAGCTCCGATATTTATTGTCCAATTTCAATATTTTGTATTTATGGAAGGATTTTTTATTTCACGCATGTTTCATGTTGCAACTTTGAAAACGAACAAAATATGCTATTTCGTTTTGATTTCACATGTTTGTTGCTCCCAATTTTACCAAAACGAATTGTTGATGTGATTTGCTGCATGTGAAATCAAATCGTATTTTCAAAATAGGCTCAAAAGTATACGAATTTTAAACTGAAATAATTTTTTAAACATCTTCGTTGTTCTTAAATATCGTTTTATGCCAATTTCAATTAAGATATTTATTGAAAAATAATAATAAATTTTGAGGGGAAAACTGCATTGCGACGCTTGGAATCTATTGTGCTCCCTACTAGGTCTAGAGCTCCTTGACTAATCCAATTTCAAAGATAAATTTATTTATCTTGAAAGGTTCTAGTCTAGTGACATTGCACATCAAGATTATGAGCAAGAAAACCTAAAAGTGTTAAGAGTCTTTGATGATCATCATGCTCAGATGTTTTCTGCACTTGCAGTGCCCCGTAAGCGACCCAGTAAGCATTCTAAGGGAATTTTGATCCAAGTGAGAGATTTTCTTGAACCTATTCAAATCATAGGAGCCGAGGAGCTGTTTAGACTGCCGTAAGGCAGTCGTGCTAAGGGAACTTGATTTGGCTGTTCATACATATATGAAGTCCAAACCTTAAGTTGTCTCAACTTCTTATTACCCCAATATATAAAAAATAAATACAGATATTAAAAATTAAACAAAATTTTAGGGGAAAGGCTTGTAAGTTGTCAGGGCTTGTAAGTTGCCTAACCTGGTCGATTTTGATGTTCCAGCAATGAAAACACAAGATTCTGCCTGTCTTCGATGGCAAATACGCCGTAAACAATTGAAATGTGTTTTTGATGCGAACAGACACATAATATAAAAATTGATTTTAAAGAAATCGTAAAATAAAAAACATTATTTTTGATTGCGCTCAAAAAGTGATCAAATCGAAATGAAAAATCAAGAAAAATATATATGCTGGAACTGAAATTCAATGAACTTTCATAATCAAAAATAGATTACGAACATATATTGAATACACAAATTTTTTTTAATGCATTCCAAAATGGCTTCAAAAATTTAAGTTGCCATACATCTATTTTCATTTTTTTCCATTGCTATGTTATTTATATGACTGTTTTATTGTGTGGCATTATCATTGAAACTAATTTGAATTGATTTTAGTGAATTTTTCTGCCATTTTCGAATATATTTTTTCAATATTTTCCGTAACTATTCATTATTAGTATGGCGTCCAAGCAAAATCGATCATCAAAAACCACAATTTTGACTTCTCTGGAAAGTCAAATTTTTCTTGTTTTTTTTTTACATTCAAGTAAATGCTGAGTTAAATTTAAAATAAATAAATTTCCATAAATTTTATCAATCATGCGTTTTTGTTTCATTTTTCTCACATTTTCAGCGATTTTTGCAGCTGTGGCAACTTACAAGCCTTTTGTTTTGGTGGTCGTTTTCAAGTTATTTGAAAAATTGTCTGTAAAATTCTTATTTTTATATAATTCACATAATCTGCTTAATGTGGATTGTAGCTCTTTCTTCTTTTCCAAGGATATATTTACATCGATGTCTATGTGTGTTCAATGTCGAGATATAGCCAAAAAAGCTATGATATGGCAACTTACAAGCCTTACCCCTATAAGTTTCTCATTTCAACCATTTATTTTTATACAAGTCAATTGCAGCTTTCTTTCTTTCAAAAATATTAGAAATCTTTAGTTTGATGCAATATTTATAAATTTTTTTCGAAGTTCTTTATTCTTTCTCTTTTGCTAGAATAAATTTAATGTTTTTAATTTTTTTAACAGAGTTGTCAAATTTTTAATAAACGATTGAGAGTGGATGTTTGCATTGCTAAACAATTTTTGATTATTTTAGCACTAAAGTTTTCAAAACCCACAAAGTCGTATAAACAGAAATGTTTTTTTTTTCTTATAAGCTTTCCAACTTTAACTGAAAATTCAAACATTTGCATCTAATAATAAAAGGCGATAAAAAAGTGTTTGAGTTGAGCTCTAAAATTATTATTAGGCCATAATTAACTAAAAGAGGTGCATTCTAACATGCATGCTTAAGCTTTAAACAGTTGCCAGTAAACGCTTTATTAATATTTAATTAAACAATGAATCAATCGAGTACTTATTAAATATGTCATAAATTGTGCATAATTTATTTATAAGCTCGCGCAGAACTTGTAGAACCGCGAATACACATCATAAACACACCAACACAAAACTAGTGGCATGTGGGTCAGATTTTCGAAATCTTCAAAACTACGCCAAAATATGCTAATAATATATTTTCAGCGCTCACGAAAGCAGCTCTGGCTTTTCGCTTGAAATTCGATTTGACAACTAAACAGATCCTTGGCGGGTTAAAATTGCATTTAAAGAGAGTTCTGGCAACTGTTGCGGTTTTGCAATTTGAAGCGCGCTTGAAAGTATGCTATGGTAAAAAATGTCTGACTTAAACGCAGCGAAATGTTAAAACGAAAAAGCTATATAATATTTTATCTGCAATTTAAATATATTATACTAAGTTGGTTTTTGTAGCTAGATAAATATATATAAATGTATTTGAAAAATTCGCCAAAAAGGCTTTCACTTTACGGTTTCCACTCGCACGAGCAACAACAACAAAGCAACGAAAAGCGAAATTATTTGAGCTGTGCACAAAAACGGAAAAACTGTGCAAATTAAAGCCGTCCGGTTTTTTTCTCCAAACGCTTCGAACAACGCACAAAACTAAACTGAACAGCAGCCAGTGAGACCCTTAGGAGCGGAGCTAAAACAGAAAGTAGAGAAACCTTCAGCTGACTGCCGAACGCATTCGGAGAGTTTCGGTTTTCGGTTGTGAAGCAACACGCCGCAGAGCCATGGCCTAGAAAATGCAGTGTTTGTGTCAATAGGAAGGTGGTGGGGCAGGTAAGCTTAAGTTGAGCACGCGCAAGGGTAGGCATATCTGGGCAAGAGGGGGGGGAATAGGGGCGGCAGTTTGTCTACGCAAGAGCAAATAAAATTGTTGCACTTGAACTTCATTGCCTTGATTATGTGTATGTGCTTGTGTGTTTTTGTGTGTGTGCGCTTTTGTATCTATTGTGGTTTGGCCCTGAAGCTAGCGTTTATGCGCGTGTGTGTGTTTTGTGTGCTCTGCTGAAAGTGAAAGCAGCAACAGGTTGCGCATATAGTAGTGGGAAAAACAATAGAAGAGCAAGAGACAGAGACACAATGAGAGTGAGCATAAAAACAAAAAACAAAAATGTCAAATTGTCGGAGCGATGCACGACTGTTGCATACCCTTAATCAAGTTTTTATTATGGAGCCAGTATGATAATACCCATTACTATTATAACCGATACGTAAGTCGAAAAAGCTTAAGGCCCTACTTTATTGACTTGAAGGAATAAAACAACGAAAAAGTGAACTTTGAAATATGTTGTCACAATTTTAACGTATATTCAATATGAAAATTTAATTAATTTTTAATAATTTTGTTTTAATTAAGTACGTAGAGGTATAAAAAATACCTAATGTTCTTAAGCTTTTCATAATTTTAAGATGATAAGATTTAAGATATAACATACCTAAATTTCTAGTGGCCAAAAAAGTAAGTTATTATTATATTAAAATCATTAAAAAGGATAATAAATGATTTACACCTACGTCTGGCTCTAAACCGACTTTTGTTTGACTTTTTTTTTCTTTTGAAAATTTGCAAAGGGCAACAGATAGCGACTTACTTTAATCAAATTCTACCACATATTGAGTAACTTTCGCTGTCCGTATCTCTTATGTTCTCCCTGAACGGATATACTTTCTAATCGCTGTTACATACATTTTGACAAAATTAAAATGCCCTTCCGTTCCATGAGAGACGAGTATAACATTGCATACTTTGCGGCTGGCTCATAATATACGCTATGTAGCGCGTGCCGCGACCTGGCATGCGATATCATAAAAATGTCAGCACCAACGCGACGCAATCAAAGTCATGGCAGCTGCTAGTTAGCGTTATTTATAAAGCAGCCCATAAAATCAATGGTTATGGAAATTTCATGTTTCATAGCTAAAAATAGCTAACAACGAGAGAGTTTTTCGCTGTGGAGCAACATTTTCATTTGATTAAAGGGTTTTTCATTTTTGCTTCGACTAAAGGTCGCATATAAGAAGAGCTTTTAGCTTATCGAATTGTATTTAATTGAGTTTGATTCAGCATATTTAACCTTATGGAATTCTAGGGAGAAGAGAAATAACTTAATTTGTGCTGTTTACTCAGTGGTGCGTCACATATCAATTGCAACCAGATATCAAATTAAAATTTTGTTTGATTTTTTTTTTTTTTGTATATAATTAATTAAAATAAGTGTTTAAAACACAAAAGCTGGTATAACACATAATTTTTAAGTAGTATCGAATGATTTTTCAAGAGATTTTTCAGCGCAGTGCCGAAAGAACGAATGCACCTTAAATCTAATTTGTATTAGTATTGGAAAAGATGATTTTTTAGCAACTTTCTTTTTGGCAACACTTTTTTTGTCAGTTCAGCTGATTTTGTGTCTTGTGTTACTGTCAAACATGTTCAGTTTGGTCTATAATTTAACCATGAATCGACTTACAAACGAACAACGCTTGCAGATTATTGAATTTTATTATCAAAATTCATGCTCGGTTAAGAAAGTGCATCGTGCACTGCTTCCATTTTGTAGTCAAAATCAGGCAAATACAACAAAAGTTATCGTCAATGTACTAATTTTACTCCCATCAATATGAACTAGAATTAAACATTTTGGTAAGCTTATTCATGTGGCCCTAATGAACAAGCCCACAATTTATTTACCGTCTTTTCTTCCACATCCCCTTAACATGTCCGCTTGAAACTTACCCCATATACTTCAGGAAACTTTCGATTCTGATCAAAATCGGTATAAATTTACGAAACTTAAAGCTATAAATATTGTTTTGCACCAAAAAAAAAAAAACCCATTTAGAAAGTTCTTAGAACGGCTATGCAGAAATAAAACAGCCGAGGCGGTGTGCCACAATTTTCGTACTCCTGAAGGTCCAAACTATATTCGGTATTGCAACAGTAAAATTAGTCAATCATTTACTTCTATTTTTAATCATTTATTTATTAAGTTAATTAATATAGTATGTTGTGGTAAAAAATTGTTATCCAATATATGCATCTAAGAATTCTGCCAAGCCCGTAGTTAAAGTACAAAAATTAAATAATAAACATAAAAGGCACCAAGCTTTGTTCTTTCGAAAAACAATAACAATGTTATTTCGTAATCTATAGAAACAAATACGACACTTGAAATACTTGGATTAAGCTCCTACAGAGCGTATACTTAATGTAAGTCGATCAAACGCTCATAAGTGTGCTACAATTTTTTGCTTACATCTACAAACGCAAGTCAAATATAAAAATATTTACAAGAAAAATTACAAAAAAAAAAGTGAAACGAATGTAACGTATAAAAGGCAGTGAAGCATTCATGTGCTCCAAGCACACGCCACTAAGGCACACATGCGTAACCAAGTGGCTGGCATTGGATGTAGACTAGAACTAAGAGATTTGGTTTGGTTTGGTGGTCTACTGCACTGAGTTCTGGACTTTAACATGCGCCACAGTAAAAATGCTATATAAAAAAGGGACGCTGCTGCCCACATGTTTTTTTGATTAGCCTGGCAGAGTTGCCAACCTAAGTGTGAGCTTAGAGATTAAGTAAGAGCAAAAGTTCACTTACCGTCAGGGCAATGCCCACGGTGGCAGAGAATGAGCCCAGACGAAACTCGCCCGTATTGTATTTGACGAGAAAGGAGGTTTTGCCCACACCCGAATCGCCCAGCAGTATCGTTTTATGATTGACCGTATCATCAAAAGGCGGCAAGTGAGCGGGTGCCTGGCGCATATCAACTTCATCGTAATGATACGAACGCCAGCCATCATCGTAGTCATCCTCCAGTGTATAGTTCTCATTGCCGTAGGCATACATTTGAAGCGCTTCACGCGAAGGTCGATAACCGGGATAGCCACTGGGCGAAGCCGTGCGCTGCACAGGCGCCATAAGTTCTTCATTATGATGATGCAGTGTGCTGGGATTTGTATGGACTGGTATTGGTGCTGCAGGCGGATTGTAGCAACCATCGCCAAAAGGACGACGTCGCAGCTCCTCGATGCGCGCTTGTGTGGTTTCCGCATCCTCGAATACATCGTCGCTCATGCTGCTGGCATCATCCGGTGCACCTGCAGCTGTAGTCATGGTTTGTGTCTAAGCTAAGTGAGAGCTTGGTGTGAGCTTTTTTGTGGTTGAGCGCAGCTTTTATCCTGAGCTTGCTCTCTCTCGCGCACTCTTTGGCTTGTTTATGACTTTGACATTTGTCAACAACTGCTGCCCGGTTTCTTATGGCAGTTTTGTTGAATGAATCAATGAATGAATGAATTTTGTAGCCTCTTATTATATTATTTTTCTATTATTATTATTTCTACTAAGCTTGTTAATGTTATTATATTTAAATTATAATTCCCTAAACGTAGATTCGTTATTTTACGTTTACGCTTATTAAATTGAACTTGGTATTGTGGGTTTTTTTTTTTTTTTAGTTTGGTGTTTTGTTTAAAGCCACTAAATTATTTATATCTTGTATAAATTTAAACTAGCAAAAGCTTACATGATTATTTGTTAATGTTGTGTATATATTTATAAATAATTTATGTCAAATTGGTGCTTGTTTTTTATTAGTTAATTAAATGAATTGCAAAATATGTTTAGCTTTTAATAACTTTATGTAGTCGCTGCTACTTTTATATATTTATGCTTGGTGTTTTGGTTGCAGTTTCTTGGTTTTAATCTTAAAGCTTCATTTGGTTGTTTTGGTTTTTTGTTATATGTCTTTGGGCTTGCTACCTCAGCATATAAATATTGTGTTTTTTTTATTTTTGTTGGTGTCTGGTTTCTTGTTGTTGTACGTATCACAGCATATTAATAATACGAAAAATGTAACGTATTAATTAGCAGCACGCTCTTTCTGCTTCCGGCCAAAGACAGCCGTAATGGCAATAGCGACACCAGGCAATAATCAACAAACGCACACGCGTACACGTACACAGAGGGGACAAGTAGAGACGCCGCTTCACTGCATCCGTTGTGTCGAGGTCGGAGGAGGCTGACGTCTTCATTTCTTTTTGTTATCTGTCAAACACTTTGGCAATGGCATCCTGCTGCCAGCAGCATTCCACATTCATCGACCCAATCTATGACGACAAAGGCGGTCCCAGCAAAAACAACAAGGGCTCGATATCCTTTGTGGGTCACACATTGTGCGTGTGTGTGTGTATGTTTGTGTCAATGAGTGTTTCACATTTTGCTTTTTGGCAATTATTATTTTTGGGCACAATTATTTTCACGCCCTGGCGTGCGTATGTGTGTGTGCGTATAAGCGGCTGTTTTGAGCAAGGCTTTATCACATTATTATTATTAGTTACATTTGTATAAAAAATATTTTTGCACACACTTGAACTATGCACATTTGCAATTTTGATTTATGTTGCTAGGTTTTTGGCCTACACAAAAGGTCTATTTCAGCTAAAGTGTGGAAATTCATTGACAGTTTAAGTGGAGCCGTCCAAAAAAAAAAAAAACGAAAGCAGTTAAAGAGCGCAGAGAGTAATTTAGTCTATGCGCATGTGCCTTTTTAAACGCAAGTGTTTATGATTTTTTTCAATAAATAAGTTACTTTAGCAAAAAATGTTTAAAAGAAAAAACTAACTAGTAAGCTAAATGTTTTAAAAACTTCATATTTATTGTAAAACTTTGCAAGCTGGCGAAAATTTCGTTTGTTTTCAACAAAGTTGGCAGCCGCTACCAAACAAGCTGGCAACGCCAGTCTGCGCTTTTATCGCTGCACAATTATCGATAGGTAAGAAATAATCGCTGCACTTTTTTCATCCCTAAGCAAGACTTTGCAAGTGAATTTTGTTATTTTCGTACAATTATTAAATTTAATTTATCAAAAATAGTGTGCGGCGCTTTAACTAAATTTTGTAAAAACAATTCAATTGTTGCATATAGAAATACTCTCATGCGCTAACACTAGCAACGCGTCGAAACTTCCCGAAAAGTAAGCAACGAGCCACACTCGGCTGTCTCTCACGCAGCATTTTGTATTCTGCTTCCTGTGCGTGCGTAAAGTAGCGTAGAACGCTCGTTAATATTGTTTATTTATTTACAAAAACAAAAGCGCCAAGTGTGCTCTGCATGTTAAAACGTGCAGCAAGTTTTTAAACTAAAAGTTAATAAAAAAGGCGTTAAAATTGGTAAAGTGGACGGCACCATGGGCAGCTCAGACGATCGCGTCTATGCTGCCGAGAAAATTATACAAAAGCGCGTTAGAAAGGTAAGTGCCCAAATGTTATTAAACATTGCAAGAATAACAAAAACAACACCTAAACAACAATAATTTGTAATATGCGCAGCACAAAATTTTACAAGGTCATATGTCCTTTGAAATTTGAGCAAAGATAAAGGCAGAGGCCATCTGCTAGCGCAGCTGCGCTGCTGCTGCGGGTGCTGCAACAACAACCACCATTTGCGCCTGTGACGTGTGTTGTTTTTGTTATTGTGCGATTCGATGAAAAATCAATTAGTTGTGTGTGCGCGCCAAATATTGCATGCACTTCAACTGCAGCTGGCGCTACATCGTATTTTAATCTAAATAAAAACATCTTATCCCTTGCTGCAGGGCGTTGTGGAGTACCGTGTCAAGTGGAAGGGCTGGAATCAGCGTTACAACACCTGGGAACCCGAGGTTAATATATTGGATCGTCGCTTAATTGACATTTATGAGCAGAGCAACAAATCCTCAGGCACACCTAATAAGCGTGGCATAAAAAAGAAGGAAAAGGAGCCCGATCCAGAGCCTGAATCTGAGGAGGATGAGTACACATTTACCGGCGATGATGTTGACACATCCCAGCAGGCAGGCACCTCAATCTCAGTGGCCAGCGTCGCCCCAGAGAGCGAGAAAAAGGAAAAAGATAAGAAACATCATCATCACCATCATCATCACAGCCAAAGCATAAAGTCCGACCGTAATAGCAATCGTCGCTCTGAGTCACCGCATTTGCATCACCATGAATCCAAGCGACAGCGCATGGAACACAGCTCCTCTTCGAACAGCAGCTCCACGCATCATTCTTTTGCACCCGAAGCCGACACGAATTCCTCAAGCTCTGAAGATCAGCCCTTGATGGGCAGCAAGCGCAAAGCTGAAGTGCTTAAAGAATCTGGCAAAATTGGTGTGACCATTAAGACTTCGCTTGACAGTCCGATTCCAGTTTCCAAACAGCCTGCACAGGAGCAGCACAAGGCTACGGAATCCTCTACACCACTCAAAGCAGACTTATTGCCGCAACTGCAGGCTGACAATGAAGGCGCAGACTCTGCTGCTAATACCGAGGAAGATGAAGAGGAAAGCACGCCAGCAGCAGAAAACAACAACATACCAAAACTCGGCGGCGCTGTGGCTTTGGCCCAAAAACAGCAGATCACACCATTGTCGCCCAGAGCGCTACCGCCACGCTTCTGGTTGCCGGCCAAGTGCAACATATCTAATCGTGTGGTTATAACCGATGTTACCGTCAATCTGGAAACTGTAACCATACGCGAGTGCAAAACTGAGCGTGGTTTTTTTCGTGAGCGCGATATGAAGGATGGCTCTTCGCCTATGGCTTAAGGCGCTGGTGCACCACTTAAAAACTGTACATAGAATTTGAAAAAAAAAAAACTAAAAAAACCCCAAAAATCCATGCTAAATGTTGCAACAAAGCATTTTTCTTAAGTAATAACTTATTTATTGTATTTATTTATAGCTTAGCCTGTAGCTTGTTGTTTTATTACAATGTTTGACTATGACAGTGTGCTCTTAAGCCGCAGTAAAAGTTAAATTTATAATTATGTAATATAATTTATAATCTTAACTTTTCAGGCTGCTTTTGACTGTTTGCCATAGCGTAAAATTTAATATGAATGTCTTCTAGTTTAGCAAAGTATTTGTACGTCATTTAATATACATATTAATATATGGTATATTTTTTTATACAAATTTGAATCTGATAAAAACACTCTTACCAAGTAAAGAACTCTGTACATCCACAGCGACACTTAAGCAATTGTTAATTACGCTTAATATATACACGCATACAAAAATATTTACATTAGAAATGTTGCCTAAACAGCTATTAATACTTTTTTTTATTAATGCCAATATGTATTTTGCATTAAACATTGTTTAAAATTTATACACATATATATATATATATATATATATGTGTGTGTATATATATGTGTGTGTATATATCAAACTTATACCAAAATTAGGCTTGATGTGCTTTCCAGTATTGGAATTGTTTCTCTAGCGCTGACTGATTTATAAGAGCAGATTTAGATTTTAGCTATAACAATAATCTCTATTATTTATATTTATAGCCAGAGGTGGGCACGAAAAATAACGGAAAGAGCACTACAACAACATCAAGAAAAAAGGTCGAAAAAAGGATGCTCGAGTAGGGCCATAAAAATCGCACACTGTGTGTATTTTGTTTTTGTAATATTCTGCGAGTCGAGCGAAGGCACACATTGTGTGTATTTTGTTTTTGTAAGTTGCTGCGAGTCGAGCGAAGGCACACATTGTGTGTATTTTGTTTTTGTAAACTCGGCGCGTCGCCGACGATCTGCTTGTGCGTGTACACTGACAAAATTTTGCAACACATTCAAAGAAACAGAAAAGTCATATGAGTTTATATGACAATTTTAATTTACCAAAAAAATTACTGGGTCTTACAGTTGCCAAATTAACTATATTTCTGTGCTCAGTGTACTTGTGCGAATTTTTCGTCGCGAGCACCAATAAAAACTACCGTTACGGTCTAAAAGGGATGCTCGAGTAGGGCCATAAAACTCGCACACTGTGTGTATTTTGTTTTTGTAATATTCTGCGAGTCGAGCGAAGGCACACATTGTGTGTATTTTGTTTTGTAAGTTGCTGCGAGTCGAGCGAAGGCACACATTGTGTGTATTTTGTTTTTGTAAACTCGGCGCGTCGCCGACGATCTGCTTGTGCGTGTACACTGACAAAATTTTGCAACACATTCAAAGAAACAGAAAAGTCATATGAGTTTATATGACAATTTTAATTTACCAAAAAATTACTGGGTCTTACAGTTGCCAAATTAACTATATTTCTGTGCTCAGTGTACTTGTGCGAATTTTTCGTCGCGAGCACCAATAAAAACTACCGTTACGGTCTAAAAAGGTCGAAAAAAGGATGCTCGAGTAGGGCCATAAAAGCGCACACTGTGTGTATTTTGTTTTTGTAACATTCTCGGTTTTTTGCGTGTGCGTCTGGCAGGCGCCACTTACAAGACCTAACGGAAAGAGCACTCGGTGCAAAAATGTCCAAGGCGTTTTTTGTACTGAGTGCTCTTTCCGTTATGTCTTTTCTGTGGCGAAAGATAGGCGCACAAGCAAAAAGTGCTCTTTCCGTTATTTTTCGTGCCCACCTCTGTTTATAGCTATAAAACTTTAAGTGCTTGCTTTATGTGCTGCAAATGTGTGTATACGAATTTGTACCACGCTTAAGGAAATATGTTGTTCTTGAGATAGCTTCAGAATTCAGTTGAAATTTGGATCAATGAGTTAAAAAAATTATAATCTGAATCCGCATATTTGAAAAGAAGTTTTATTTTTACGAAATTCTAAACAAACGTTATATTTGGAGCAGATCATATCATTATTGCATACTGCGAATTCTTGTCGAAAGTGTCAC
The DNA here is from genome assembly GCA_018150985.1 of Chymomyza costata. Taxonomy (NCBI): domain Eukaryota; kingdom Metazoa; phylum Arthropoda; class Insecta; order Diptera; family Drosophilidae; genus Chymomyza; species Chymomyza costata. The sequence continues at coordinate 181,876 of JAECWU010000038.1, read as the reverse complement.
CGGAAAAAAACCTTATAAGCGCTCTTTACAAATTTTTTTCCACACAGCTTACTCATACATCGCAAAATTTGTGATTTTAACACCAGTTTGCGCCAATGCTGCCCATAAATGAAGCACTTTTTGAATTAAACATCATTTTTATTTATGTTCGACAGAGTTTTTTTTTTCATCCCATGATAAAACGCACAATATTATTTTTAACAATAAAAACGCGACCTGAGTACACTGTAATACGTTTTGTAGACACTTTTGAATATCCAAAAATAACTATTTGGAATTTCAAAAACTTGCAAATGTTATCAAAGCATTACTAAATGTATTTTATATGTGTGTAAACATGCGTAGTATTTATTGGCTAGTTTTAGATGCAGCTCTTATTCCATAGAAAATCCATTTAAACAAACATTGTAAGGCTTGTAATATAAACCTTTAGTTTTATGTTTTTGACAGTATCAATTGTACATAAATAAAATACTTAGAAACAAACAAAAAATTGTGATTTTTTTATTAGTGGATGGTCTTATGATTTTGCATAACTATTTTGTGTTAGAGTATTAAACAATTTAATAAATATCAATTTCTTGCGTCAATGAAAATATCAATAGTCACTATAGTACATAATATTTTACCTTATTTCTTACAAATTGCACATTTTAAGAATGAGCTTAAAAGCAATCCAGTTTTTAATTCGATCGTCGGTTATATTAAAATAATCAGCATATGTGTCAATAAATGGTTTTCGGCGCTATTGATTTTTGTAAGGAAATAGTTTACATTTTTTTTTAGGATTTTAATGTTAAGGGATATTCTTCTTACACTAAGCCTATTTCGATTTTGAACTTGTTAAATCCTTTTCTCATGCAGGTCGCCACTTATTTATGAACGAATTAATAACAGGTGCCACCTTTTCCGGTTCATTCAAGTGGACATGGTGCGTGCCATCAATTTCATGGTATTCGAAGAGTGGATTCTTCCGTAACTCCGCCAAAGTAGCATCAAAATATTCCTTGCGCTCGTAGTACGGTGAGCGTAGTGCTTTAATAAACATATGCGGGCATTTAATTCGCGAAGCCATTTGTAGTTCTACTTCTAGGGACAACGTGTACAACATAGATGTCTTTAAACGATTGTCTCGCGAAAAGTAGTATTTGTGCGGATCCTGCGTTGAGGGTTTTATATTGCGCTGTAGCAGATATTTGCAAGCCTCAATTGATACTGACTTTTCAGAGCCCTGATGCAAGCGTTCAATCAGTTGCTCCCAGTCGTAGGCAGGCGGTTCAGTACCGCTTCGTATGCGGCGTTCCAATTTTAGAAAACCCTCAACACGCTCCGCTAATATGTCAACAATTCGACTTGGATTGCGTATAGGTGGTTTGAGTACATCAATGCCTATGAACATATCCACTTTGTCAGGAAACAGCGCGCTGAACACAAAGCCATTTATCGAGCTCATTGAATGAGCCAGTATGGATATTTTGTCCCAGTTGTACTCTTGCATAATGCGGCTTACAAGCAACACGTAGTCTATAGAGTGATATACAATACCAGGTGGCAGCCATGACGATAAACCATGTCCCGGCGCATCCAAACTAAGAAACGACAGATGTGCAGGTAGCAAGGGAGCTAAGGTATCGAAAGTGCCTGCATTATCCTGCCAGCCATGCATGCCCACAATAGGACGCACATGTTTGGGACCATACCATTTACCAGCAATGTGCCCCCAAGGCACGGGAATTGTGATCTCATCGAACTGCAAAGAATTGTGAATCAATAATAAACAAAAGTCTTGAAACGTGTGGCACTTACATGTCTTGCATTCATTTTAAGCGGATTGGCGATACTGCTGCTGCTGTTTCTAGTTGCAAGTTGTACGCCTGTTGCAAGGCGGGAAAGTAAACCTAAACTCTTTTGCACGTTCATAATGTGTGCCTATTGAATAACACAAAACTCGAATCCGGCAAATTTGTTTCTTTGCTCAGACTATATGCGTCTGTCTGGCTAGACTAACAATAAACTAATGCCGCAATGTTTGTCATCGATGAGTCTGCGTTTTTTAAGAATGAACTTTAGACTTTAAAGCTACGTTAAAGAGATTTCACTGGTATCTAAAAACTGTCGTAAGCATTGTCCAAATAATTTTAAAATCATATGTGTAAAATTAGTGATGTGTTAAATTCTATAACTAAAAATATGTTCACGTGGGTAGCGCTCATCGCGTGAGTATCTCACAGATTGATATAACTATCGAAAAATGTAAATTATTTTTGATCTTTATCAATGAAGACGGCTATAATTATTAGTGAATATATAAGTTATGCATTTATAATATATTTTGGCGCTTCTTAACAAGTAAATGAATTATGTTTTATTTATACATTGCCGCTGAGTGACATTTGCTGCAATGCTCACCTCTAAGAACGTGCGTTCTCGTAGTCTCTGTTTCCATCTCCTATCAGCTGTTTACTTAGTTTACGGCTTTGTTTGTGTTTTAGTTTCATTGTCGTTTGGTTTGGCTTTCACGTTAGTAATTAATCAAAACTACACCAAAAAGCAGCAGAAAAGCTTAATTTCCACAAATGGCATCCAACTCATTGACAACGGCATTAACAAAATGTGAGTATTAATGACCCCAAAGGTAGCAGGGCAACAAACATTTGCTATTGCAAACCTTGACCTTTGAGCATGGCTAACCGATTTAATTTTTGCATGCATTTCACGCATATCTTAAATTGTCTGGCTACTTTTTATTGTTTACTATGTGCCAGTTTTTTTTTTTTTGATTTTTGTTCGTCTTTCGTTTTTAATCAATACAAAAGCAATGAAACAGCTGCTAATCTTTAAAGCTGATAAGATATAGCTTTTTTACGGATCGGGCTAAACTTTGAAATTAGAACTGGAATTTATTTCTAACTTGTCATTTGCAGTGTCTATACATAAAGCCAATAATAGCATGGAATCCGGCGACAATTCAAGTAACAGCTACGGTGTGGTGGATCTTAGCCAGCGTTATCGACATGCAGGTGACTTGACTGAAGAGCCTCCAACGCGACCTGTAAGTAATACGTGTACTTTGAACTTTGCACCAAGCACAATAACAGGTTTGTGCTTTTGCAGTAATAACTACTTAAGTTAATTGTTAAAGTAAATTAGTTTTGTCCAGAGTTTAATATGTAGCTAAAGATTGCATAGATACAAATTATTTGTGTGTACGCCACAATGGCCATGCAGAACGTCTCCAATTATTAAAATATTTCTTATCTTTGACTTCCTGTGTAAAATCACTGCATACATACATATATTCTCTTTTGTACATTTTTAGTTTGCTGAAATCAGAATACCTGTGCCTTGGGGCCATATATCAGGCAAATGGTATGGACCTCAAAATGTGCAGCCTGTATTAGGTCTGCATGGTTGGCAGGACAATGCGGGAACCTTTGATTTGCTTGTGCCACTACTGCCGGCCGAGGTAGCATTTCTTTCTATTGATTTGCCTGGACATGGTCTGTCTTCACGTCTGCCCGATGGCTGCTACTATAATTCCGTGGATAATCTCTACGTCATACGCCTTATAATGAAGCAATACAAATGGCAAAAAGTCTCGCTGATTGGCCACTCTATGTCGTCTATCCTCTGTTTTGCTTTTGCTGCAATTTTCCCCGATAAAGTAGACATGATAATTGGCATTGATGCCTTAAAACCACATCAGCGACCTTATCCAGCTGTTATACGCACAATGGAAACGCGTATTGATGAATTCCTGCGCGAGGATGAGCGCAATCGCAGTAAGAGTGAACCTCCCAGCTATGACTATGATGAGCTCATCGAACGCGTCTACACCTCTACTTTCCATTCGGTTAGAAAGGAGCTTTGCAAGCATTTAATGGCGCGCAATATACAAAAATCTACAAAATATCCAGACAAACATTTCTTTTGCCGAGATCGTCGTTTGAAATTTTATAACTATGCAATTGGCTCACAGGAGCTATGCGTAGAAATGGCTAAGCGCATACAGTGTCCTTACCTGTTTATCAAGGCTAATCAAAGTTCATACTTTGAGGATCAAAAGTATTATGATGAAGTGCTTGAGATATTGCTTAAGAAGTCCAATTTCGAATACCTACAGGCTGATGGCTCACATCACTTGCACATGAACAATCCAGAGACAATTATAGGGCCTATTAACAATTTTCTACAGCGTTTTGGGCCCGCCGCCCTAAAGGCTAAGGAGGCTAAGGACAGCAAGCTGTGATCTTGACACAAATGTTATATTCGTAAATGCTTAAAACATCCTGATCGGTTGTAAAATTTGTGTTTACAAAATTTTCTGAAGTACTAAATACACATTATTTACTTAAAGTGCAACACTAGCTTTAAAATTTATAGCTAATTCTTTAGGAAATTTGTATGTCTATTTTAGCTTAAAGCACTAACCAGCATTTAAGGTCAACAATAAATTTCATTTACGAAATCAAAATAGTGGAAACAGGCTGTATTTTATATTCCTCTGATTGACTTCAAAGTAAACTTTAATTTGGGCCGATATTTTAGGTGAAAAATCGAAACAAAATTTGTTTGAATATATCCGACTTTTAAGCAAGCTAACTCGACTTAAAACTTGTATGGACTAATAGCAAAAGGAAATCTGTAAATTGATTATTTCTACATTGAGAAACGTAAATCAGTCTTATCGTATTTAAAGATGATGATGAAACTTATAACAATGCTTTTTTCAACATACCAACTTATAAACCTGTGAGTATTATTCTTTTTGTTATTCGATAGCTTCATAGAACTTATTTTCGAACTTAATAATATAAAAAAATACATTAGGTTTAGTTGTGAATGAAATCTGAAATATACATTCAACCTTTAGAAATATTTAGAAAGCTAAATATCCATCTCATATTTCAATAGCTTAAATTTTTGAACAGTGAAGCTACTGAGTCTTTTACTCCTCTTTCATGTTTCAATGAATGTTCCACTCGGATGGAAGGAACAAACAAATGTACCGGGCAAAATAAGGTATACTATAAGTTTTGTATTAGTGCCCATTGCGATGCGTATTTTTCCAATGCTGGTAAAGATTGCTTATTTATTTCTTGAGCCACTCCCCAATAGAAGAACTTCACGGCTTCAACTCATATTGCCAAATCAAATCATCCAATTACTTGTTCACAGTTGTGCAATGCTGCTCCAAAAATATTGGGTTCGAGAGAATCATGGACCTGAAACATGAAGATATTAGAAGACTCAAGATAAAAACACGTACAGAGTTTAGCTCAATTTAAAAAAAAATTTAATTTATTTAACAATTCGTTAGGAAAATTGGAAAAAACCCAAAGCTGTTAGTTTTCTTAACCTACTAAATCTATATCGACAAATTGTTACTTAAGAGTACTAACTTTAAGTAAGCCTCAAAACTCTAACTGTTGCGTAACATAAAATTATATTTTCTAAAATAAATTAATTGATAAATTGGGCTGACTTTTGCCCGATCATGGAGACGAGAGGTCGAGTAGTAGAATGGGAGGTTAAGCATCATTTTAAGTAGTTTGTTTTGTGCTGTTTGCAGTTTGGCCTGGTGACGGACGGCACAACCTTCCCAAATTTCACAGCCATATAAAAAAATGGGCCCAAATATATGTAGATTTAAAGGGAAGGAGTTTATTCTCTTTCTTTCTGTTAACAAAAGGATACCAGATCCGAAAAGTTCTATTGATTTTGTCAATTGTATTGTATTGGCTCGTTATTGAAGTGGAGGTTTGTGGCTGGTAAAAAGCATGCTTTGCGTTTTCGCTTGAAAATGATAGAGTGGATTTTGTGAGCATTTAATTTTATTTTCCAATGGAAGAAATATCTGTTAAGGGTAATAAGGCCGTTTTGTAGGTTTGTAAGGATGACATTAAGGTCGATGTTGGAGCAGTATAGTGCAGTATCACCAGCGAAGACGGAAATCGTACAATCGGCAGGCGTTAGAATGCCATGGGTGTAAATGTTGTACAATATAGGACCGAGAACGGATTCCAGGAGCAACGTTTTTGATTTGATACATGGCCATCAATAGCAACTCGAAAGAATCTGTCAGTTAGAAAACTTTCAACTATTTTAGTAATGTAGTCAGGAGTGCCACAAAGTATCAGTTTGTGAACGAGACCGCTTGCACATCCAGGATTTAACGTAGTCCTTGAGTTTTCTAAGTAAGTTACGTCTAAGCCCGTACTGGGTATCAAGAAGTATGTGATTTTTTTCAATATAAGAGTTAAGTCTTACTTTAATAATGCGCTCAAAGACTTTTGAGATTCCACTGAGCAAACTAATTGGACGATAATTTTCAGGTGATGCCAGCGGCTTATTAGGCTTGGGAATTGTAATTATTTTAGCTTCCATTTTTCCATTTGGGATTTTTTTTCATATGATTTTGACATTCCGTGCGAAATTTTTTTGCATTCTGCGTTTACCCCTCTAAGGGAAAGTAGCCTTTAAGCAAGCATTTATTAAAAATTACAGATAGAAATTCTAGTGCAGAATTTTGGAGGTGTTTAAGGCAAACATTGGGTTTGTTGTCGGGGCCAGGCGCTAACTTTATTTTTAACGAACTTGTTGCTTGTTTAATTTCAGCTGGTGTAATGACTAGCCCAGCTGAGAATTCATTTATATCGGGCAACTTAAGTTGTCGACCAAAGCTTTAGTGGTAGATTCTGAGAAAGACTCTGTTAGGTGGTGTTTTTTCTCAAATGTCTCGTTCATGTTCGCTTTTTGATCGCTAGTAGTGTATACTTGACGAATGTGGAGGAAACTTGGTATAAACTGCTTTTTGTTTTTGATAGTTTTATTAAGATTTCAGAATGGCTTGGAATTGGACTCTAGAGAACTGAGTTTTCCATTCCAACGTTTGTTGTTCTGCTCAAAACTTTCGATTTTAATTTGATTGGAAATTGGAAGCGAAAATTCCAACGACGACAACACGACCCGCAGAGCATTTTCAAATACTTCCTCTTCTTAGCTTCACAGTCCGGGGTGGACCATAGCTTCATCAGCAATCTTCCTCCAGTTCACTCTCTCTCTCTCGCTTCATAACCCCAATTGCGAATGTTCATCGTCTTCAAGTCTGCTTCGACGTATCAAGCCATCTCCTTCTTGGTCGGCCTCTTTTTTTTTCCTCCTATTGGACGTAGAGGCCAATCCATCTAATCCGCTGTGCTTTAATAAAACGTATCACATTCGCACCACCAATAATGTTTTCAATTTCGTTGTTGTAACGAATATGATATGTGTCAAGTCGAACAGGACTGAAAATTTTTCTCTAATGCTTCTCTCAAATCTGAATAGTTGATTTATAACATTAACTTTCAATGTCCATATTTCAGCACCATATGAGAAGATCGGTCGTAAAAGGGATTTGTACATTTTGGTTTTCTGCATGCATGATAAAACTTTTGATCTAAACAATTTAATGTTTAAATAATACGTCTTGTTTGCAGCTTTAATTCTTTCGCTTATAGCAATCGTTGAGTCTTTGTTTGCTGATAGGACGAAACCCAAGTTGTTGTGTTTTTGTCTTTTTTTGTCTTTTTTACGCAATTATTTGAAAATCTTTGTCAAATATTGTTCCTTTCCGTTGTGCAGCATCAGGTTAAAGATCATAGTAGACAATGCGTCTCCTTGTCTTACACCGGACAGGACCTGGAAAGGTTCCGATATTTCGCCTTGTACTAGTACTTTTGCTTGTAGTATTCTCGAACGTGCAAAGAACTAGATCAATTAATTTTAACGGAATGCCAATCAAACGCTTGCTTAAAATCAATAATTAGACAGAAGATATCAATGTTATGCTCATAAAATTTCTCAAAAATTTGGTACCGGAAAGCCTTGATCAGTTGTTGATCGGTTGAATCTAAAGCTGCACTGGTACTCATCTATTATTTCATCAGCATAGACTTTGATTCTCTCATACAAAATATTTGTGAACACTTTGTGACCGGCTACCTATAGCTTTTGCCTTCTTGAAAATTTTCATCTGGGCGAACATCGTAATTTTCGATGACTTTTTTTTGGGCGAAAACTCATTTGGCTGCTCTCCCATCAATTAAACGAATAAGTGACGCTGTCAATTGAAACTTGTGAGCGTGTAAATGCAGATCCGCATCAAAATTCGACGCAAAGTGGTCCTAGCCAGGTGTAGTTCTGGCGAATGATGGCGCGTTGATGTTACCGACGGCTCGTCGACTCTGGCCTCAACTATGTTTTTTTCACTGAACGGCAATTTTCATAATACGCCTGTACCACTTTTACGCGTTGTTCGATTGTTAAACGATCCATGACTAAAATTGAGTAGTTTTGCACTTGACATACATATGTCGAGGAGCATACACTTTGGACGGGTATGTTCCGAATTATGAGTATTTAACAACCAAACCAACAGATGGCCCACCCTATAGTATGTATCATCATGTGACTACAGAAAAGTAAAAATATCCATATCAGCAACACTTCATAGAAGGCTTATTTTGAAGCTTTTGTGTTTCTGAAATGGCAACAAATTGTACAGGAAAGATCACCAATCAAATACAATGAAATATGTATAGTCGCCTTATTAATACAACCGATATATTCCACAGAGCTATTGATTCATCAGTTTCTTTGATGTTTAACCATCCTTTTGCAGAAAGAATATGGTGAAAAGTACCTTTCGAAGCTTCTATTGAGAAAGAGTGGTCGGATCAGTCTGAAATTTTGGCATTATAGAAAATGTTTGCAATCTAATGCAAATAAAGAAAAGTTTACAGCCCTTGTACAAGAATAAATCTACTGAAATATAAATTTTTCGTTAATGATACAAATATCTTCGTGAAATTGCAAAATATCTTTATTTTATTTATATTTTTACTCAATACAAGTCGATTTAGGTTAAATTACTTCTTTAAATCAAAAGCAAAAAACTGACTTTTAAATAAAAAGCTTATGAAATAATTTGTAATTTACTATCTAACAATAAACAAACTAAATGAAGCCCTAATGGCCTCAAAACTAAAATATTGTGGAATAATTTTATAATTACTATTAATGCAATAATTTAAACATCTTATTGTTTCGTAAGTTCGCCTTTATTTTTTAGGGCTTTTATAAATTATTATACCTTGTAAGGTAGGGTTTTTCATTAGGCTTAAATGAGACATGCTTATAAAGTTATTAAGTTATATCTACAGTTAGTGGAATATTACGTCGGCTTACTAAAAAATTTGTCTTAAAATAAAACATCACTAATTTAAAAAAAAATTTTTTTATGGCAGTTGGATAATCTATGCAGAATTTTTTTTTAGTAATAGTAAAGAATATAGAACTAAAGGGTGTTTGTTTTTATACCCTGAACCGTATGGTACAAAGGGTATATTGTGTTTGTGCAAGCCGAAAATGTATGTAACATACAGAAAGAGATGTCGGAGACCCCCCAAAGTTACCTAAAGTATGATCAGGGTGACTAGAGAAGTCGATATACCCATGTCCGTCTGTCTGTCTGTCCGTATGAACGCCTAGATCTCAGAGATGGTAAGAGCTAGAGCAACCAAACTTTCAGATTAGATCCCTTATTAATCCATAGGAGACAAGTTTATTTTATTTTTTTGATATCGGAGTTACATTATATAGCTCCCAGACGAAAAAACCAAAAGTTTTAGATGGATAATTCGTTTGTTTATAAAGCTTTTGTTACCAAATTTGGCAATCGGAAGTTTTTTAGAGACCCCGAGCACTGTACCAAATTTGATCCCATAGGAACGATCGGTTTTCGTTTGTTTATGAAGATATTGTTACCAAGTTTGGCATTAAGAAGTTTTTTAGAGTACCCAAGCACTGTACCAAATTTGATCAAAATCGGTTGACTATATCATATAGTCCCCATAGGACCAATCGGTCAAAAAAACGTTTTTTGTATAAAATTCGTTGTTTCGTTTGCTTTTGAAGATATCGTAACCAAATTTGGCAGTCGGAAGTTTTTCATTGTTCCCAATCAGTGTACCAAATTTGATCAAAATCGGCTGACTATATCATATAGTCCCCATAGGACCGATCGGTAAAAAAAATTTTTTTTGGTGCAAAATTTGACTGATATCTGTTTGTTTATGAAAATATCTTAGCCAAATTTGCCGAATAAAATAAGCACTATGTCGGACTTAATTGCAATGTGGTGGTACAGGGTATCCCAAAGTCGTCTGCGCCCGACTTTTACATACGCCATCTTTTAGAGTTACACAAGTTCAAATCATAATAAAACAAAGAAATATTTTTTTAATATCAATCAAACGGGCTTTATTGGATAGAAAATTTCATGACATTAATGTTTAAATATGATTTCGGCCATGTGGCCGCCACGGCTGGCGCGTACAAGGCGCAATCTGGAAAATCGATTTTCACTTACTTTCCGCAGCATTTGCGGCCGTATTTCGCTAATAACTCTTCGAATGTTGATTTCCAGTTGTTCAATTTCCTCTGGTTTATCGATGTAGACAAGTGACTGTAACTTTCTGTAAATGTTATGGTGTTTCGACAAAAGCTTGTGGGTTATCCTCACTCCAAATGCGACAATCCTGCTTATTTACGTATCCGTTCAACCAAAAATGGGCTTCATCGGAGAACAAAATTTTGAATTTTGCATAAGTTTTGCGAGCAGAACAAACCATTATTTTGATAAAAAATTCAACAATTTGAAAGCGTTGCTCTGGTGTAAGTCTATCCATACTGAAATGTCAAACCAAACTCAACAAAAAGCAACTATCAGCTGTTAAATGGGTTGTCAGATAAAGCAGTGTTGCCAACTCAAAGTTGTGAGCCTCTAAAAAAAACACGCTGTACTCTGTACTAGAACTAGCAGTTCTATATTCTTTGGTAATAGATATGGTGTAAAACTGAGTCAAGTTTTTTCTACGAAAGGGTGAGCTTGACTTGACAAGCTTAAAATTTGAATCAATATTTTATAAACTATACCCAAAATAAGAAGCATAAGCATAAAATATTGTCTGTAATTTTTTCTACTTATCGGTATCGAAGCCAAGGAAATCTTGAAATTGACATCTCAGATAGTACGTTTATAAATGCAAAGAAACCTTTGTTTTATATCTATATGATACTTTAATGCTTTTTATAAGAAACAAATCGCAGCAATGCGGAAGTCGCAGTCTTGCTGCGGATTAAAACTTAAACATAAGATTAAAATGTTGGTGCAGTTTGTGAGCTCGCGAAAGAAGCCGTGATTGATATTAATGTAAAATCATAAAGACTCTACGTTTTTGGTACGTATTTTTTGCCTTAATTTTTAATTAATGAAGCACAAATCTGCGTAACGTTGAACAATTATTTTCATTAAATTGGAAATATATTAAGAGTTTTAACTGCTCAGCCATAAATATATGAATATTATTTGCATTTCGTTGCAAAGGTCTTGCGCTTTAGCGCATTTAATGAGAATTTATGAAGGATACAACAGCTTCAAACTGGTTATAAAAACAAAGAGAAAAAAAATAAAAACAAAAAACTGTAGCAACAAACTTGTCAAGCTCATCTCGTACAGCAGCAGCGTGACATTGCGTGGAGCTGTAGGATACGAAAAACCACAAAATAATGGCATCATCAAAAGCCACATTAAACAAGTCCAAGCCAAACAGTTGACCTACATTTTGTTTAGCTGCCGGCATTGTTGAAGGCTTTTGCCGGGCCAAGTAGAATCCCCGAACTGAGCAGCGAAAGTGTTAATAACCGCCAGTGAACCGAGAAACCAGTTCCTGAGCGACCCAATAAGTTGCATAATAATTTAGACTCTTTCTTGTGGCACGAGTATATTTATTTAACTTTTTTTCTTTTTTTCTTTTGGCGGTCAGCTGTCGAATTTACATTGAAATGGCTTTTTAAATATAGCAGCAATACGAGGGAAAAAAAGTTATAATGAAGTTGTTGGCCCTGTTGGTTATGCATATGTCTATATACGTCATAGTACAAATATTATTACCATACTTAGCTGCATAAATTTTGAACTCTTAGCGAATGTTAGGGCATACCATGGACGGTGTGTTTATGCATAAATTTCCTGTTTATTGGCATGCATTTTTGGATTTACATTCTACATGGTTATGCTAATACTACCAGCCACTGACTAGGCACTAAAAAACACGTAACACAAAAACTTAGATTCTGCGCTGTTGCTCCTGTGGTGGATGTGCAGCAATGTATTCCAATGCACGAATAATGGCCTCTGGGATTGGTGGTGGTGTGGGAATGTGCTCACCCACGGGTTGGAAGCCATTCTCATCGGCGGTATAGCTTATGGAGATTTTCTCGCCTTCGGGCGAGGTATAGGCATAGCTGCCAGCAGCACCATTGGCATTACCGGCCTCCTGGGCTTGGATGCCATTGCTGGTCTCATAGGCCCAGGCAAAGTTGCCCTCTGCATCGGCAGCATCGTTCTTCAGGCTCAAGACCTCGGCATTTTGATCAATATGATCTGCCTGGGCATAGGCCAGCAGCACGGCGAAAAGGCACAGTGTCTGTAAGTTTAGGGCAAGAGAGTTCAGCAGTGTTAATTAATCCATTCGAATAACGACGCCAAACGCACAAACGAACTCTACTCACAATTTTGAACATCTTGCTTAAATTGTCTAATCTCAACTGTTGGTAACGTCTTGAAAGCCATAAGCTTTTATAGTTGCGCCCAGACGAGCACCTAAAAACCGCCAACACCAACACGTTCTGCGCCGGCGTTGACTGAGGCTGCGGCTCTAATCTTTAAGTGATTGGTGCTGCGTCAAGCTAAATATCAAACTTAAATTAAATTCAGCGCGAAAATAGCAACAATTTCAAATACAACCACAACAACCACAAGCAAAAATATAAGTTGAACCTATTTCAAATAGTCGCTGCTGCGGCGCAGTCGACGCAGCAGCTTATGTGGTTCATAATGATGATGCGCCTTGGCCACGCACTTTGTGCACTTAATAGTTAATAGTTTTAGTTTAAGTTTTAATGACTTGCTTGTGGTTGACATTTCTAGATAATTAAATAAATTTTAAGCTGGACAGAAGTCTAAGCAATTATATATGTATATATGGCATGGGTGCCAAGCATAAATAAATCTAAGCTACAAACAAAAAAAAAAAACAATAAGAATAAAAAAGTATATATCATCAGTTTCGATTTCATTGGGCATTTAAAATGGCCTGGAACCAGTTGCCAATGACGTTCACTCACACAGCAATGCGGCTAAAATCAATTATTTAATTAACTAAAAACAAAATAAAGCAAATGATACAAATGTTATACAAACAAAAAATAAGAAAAAAATATAAGTATATATAGAAACAAACGCCTCGTTTAAATTAGCATATAAATTTGTAGCGCATCCATAAATCAGACGTACAAATTTGTAGCCGATCTTGTTGGCCAGGCTCGAATTCTTCAAAATGCCTCTGGCTCTTTAAATTTGACCAAACTTAACGCCGACTAATAAAATGCCCATAATAAATCATGGCCTGTTCCAAATGTGCGTAAAACCTTTTGGCTGATAAAACAAATTAAATGACAAAAAAAAAAAAAAATGCGTGCTTCAAGCTATTAACTAAAATAAAAAAAAAAAACGAAAGACTTAAGGCACAAACTTGTTAAAGCTGTAAGCATTTATTAAATCAACATTCACAACATTCACCGTATTAAGAATGAATAAAACACCAATTAGTTTAATTTAAATATTAATTAGCTCTCTTAGCAGAAATTTTTTGGCATTTTCTTGAATCAGGGTTTTCGCTGCAGCGCTCAAAAAACGCTTATTAGATAAAGATATTTGATACCTAAATAGCCGTCAGACTGGCATTAACTAAAACGTGCTTTTTGTTTAAATTTTTGCCGTGCAAAATTTTAGTTTTTGAAAATTTAGCCAACATTGCTTAAACAAAAAAAACAAAAAAAAAACAAGGTAAAGGAGCTGCGACCTTGAGTAAAATCTGTATCTATATTAAACTGGTTCGAATCTTTATAGAATTTTTTATGACATTTTTGCATAAAATGTGCGTCTCAGTCGCATTTTTTCTCAGTTGGAAGAATGAATGTGTTAAAGATATGTTTATTTTTTAAGCTATCTTGATCTTTTGTTTTTGTTGTATCAAGAGCAAAGAATTTTGTAATTTGAAACTGGCAACAAAGACTTTGGCACTTTTTATAAAACAGCATTAGAATGTAAATGTTTTTTTTTTTACTGATTTCAAAAAAAGTTTAAACTGTCTTAACAAGATCAGTATTAAGGCTGGGGAATAAACTTTGATCATCACATGCGGTTTGTTAACAGCTTTTGGCAACACTTTAGCCAAATTTCTATTCAAATTATTGTTTTAAAGAAATTTAAATAATTCCAAGCGTTTTAGAGTGTCACGTTTTGTCATTGTTATAGAATTAAGACTCATTCTAAGTCAGCAACAGCAACACTGAACTACAAAACTTTATAACAGCTGCTTTTGTCTTTAAAGTATATACTTTCTAATTTGATCAAAGAGGGTAGAGAGAGTTACAGCAATAAGCCTTCAAGGCTTTAATTCTTTACCTAACGTCCTGTATGCAGCACCGAAAATGACAAGTGGACGTAGACAAACAAGCAAAACAGTGTTGCCCTATGATTTTATTGATGCTATACGTAAGATGACGCTAGCAAGTACACTAGATGGCGCCAACAGCTGTTCTGACAGTAACTAACATGTAGTTCTTTCTGCGGTTGGGATGTTTTAAACTGCATTCCAGCCTTAAGGCTTGCAGTATGCAGTTCCAAAATTTACAGCCGTAATTTTGTTTTTTTTTTTCGATTCTGCTTCTTTTTTTTTGTTTCGTCGCAATTGTTTTGCAGTAGTTCAAGTTGAGGTGCAAATGGTCATACTACAACCAGCTGCTTTTTGTTTCAAATGGGAAACGTTGGCATGTGCAATACCAAACTTATAAAAAACAACATGAATTATCGTCAATTTCTTATTCTTGCATTAATTTTTGTAATCAACGTGACATTAGTTACATACAATTTATATGAAAATTAAGTCTTCAAAATTATAAAATTTTTCATATGACGGCGAAAAATAATTAATTTAACACTTTGTTCAGATTGTTAAAGCGTCACTTGGCTCCTAAACAGCTCACAAAAAATAATAAATAGTAAACGGCTTTGTAAAAAATGTTTTTAGCGGCAAAAACAAAACAGTGCTGCCTACTTTTAGTGCACTAGTTAAGTGTTAAGGCCCCTACGCAGACACGAAAAATAAACAAAACTTCATATAAAAAAAACGCTCACAAACGTTTGGTCACAAACTGTTCTTGCAGGTGGTATTAAGACCAGTGTTGCTTGTTTTTTTGTTTTTTTAATGTCAGTAGCAAACCATAGATGGCGCACTCAGTAAA
Source organism: Chymomyza costata (assembly GCA_018150985.1). Taxonomy (NCBI): domain Eukaryota; kingdom Metazoa; phylum Arthropoda; class Insecta; order Diptera; family Drosophilidae; genus Chymomyza; species Chymomyza costata. Next base: position 166,462 of record JAECWU010000038.1, on the reverse strand, counting down.
AACAGCTGTTCGGTTTTGGTGCCACAAACAAAACTTATGTGCAGCTATTTATTTTGTACGCGAAATTTATGGCTGGTCGACAAAATCGTTGCGTATCGTTGGGAAAGGATGAGAAAATAGCTATAATAATAAAATAATTCAATTGTATAAAAATGTGCGTTATAATACGTCTATGCAATTCGTCCACACTCAGCTCTGCGCATATTTAATGAGTTCAAACATTCCGCGTTTTCCTGTGTTTTGCATCCTTTCGTCGCTTTTTTTCCTCATCCAACAACTTAATTGCAATGCATGTCATTATTATTGCATTGCTTACACACAATAGCATAAGTTGACGATTATTCAAGTTTTTAAGTTTTATTTCGCGCCTTTTAAAAATTAGCTATTTGTAAACAAAAAGCAGCTGATTATCGATAATAATTCCGATAAAATGCACATTTTGTTACTAGAGACACACTGTTCCTTTTGTGACCAAAACAAGTCTGTCTTTTTGCTAGGTGGCTGCTTTCGTGTCTGCGTAGGGGCCTTTAAGTGTTAAGACAACACTGTTTTGTTTTTTTATCTGCGTCCACTTGTCAAAAGTTTTTGGCCGTAAATTTTCGTGACTATTTTTTTTATATGAAGTTTTTCATTACATACGTAAATTTTGCATGCAGCGTTCGGGCCTTTAAAAGTAAAATAAAATTTAGAGGTTGAACAAAAAAAACTTGGGTTTGTTTGTCCAAATTTTTCAATATTGTTGCTTAACAACATTCTCATCTTTTTTATCTCAAAGTAAAAGATTAGTATCAGATTACTATTGAAATTAATTAAAAGCAGACATCTCTGAAGCAATAAAGCGAACAAAGCATTTGAAGATATGAAATAATATGCATCTAAGACACTAATTCAAAAACAATAACTTTACTCCAAAAATCTTAAACCATTTAAAGTTTTCATGCTGTAAAAAAAAAAGCGAATTTTTGTTGAACAGTGTAATGTATACGTATGATGATAATACAATTTTTTTTTGTGTGTAAATGAATTTTTTATTGAGAATAAAATCATTTTCAGGAAGTATAAAAAAGTACTTTTTGTTTTAGACTATTTAAATGAGCTAAAATAAAAAATAATTTAACTATTTCAAGTACATACGATATTTTTTTTTGTTTCTGCGACCCGGTGGCGTACAGCTAGTTCTGGGTGCATCTATTATTCCATATTGAAACATTTTCCGTGTGTGAATATTAAAGCAATGTTTATTTATTCTCACAAATGTTAAGTTGTACTCATTTCTTTGCACTTAGCAACCCGAACATAATTTTATCTATCATACAACCTTATTTAATTCATAAAATTTATGCAAATAACTTTATTTAATGCACATAACCTTGTTATTAGATGCAAATTTATGCAATTAACCGATTATTACAAAATAATCTTTTTATACAAAAAGTCTTTTAAATGCTAATAACTCATTTTTATTATGCAAATGGCAAACTGACGTACTTTTTGCAATTAGCAAAATAATAATGCAAATTTATGCGAAACACAGCTTTTTATTAAATATATTGAATAACATTTTTTATAGTAGCTAAAAAAAAATTATGTGTACTTTTCATAGATGATATGCTTTCTTGTCGAACAAAAATTATATACTCGTTAGGGTGGGTCAAATATTTTGCGACAAAGGCGCATTACGGGTTTGTTCTATGGGTCATTTCAAGAAACTTTGCCGAAGAAATCATAACTTGGATTTTATTTTATTCTTTATAAACTAAATTAATTTATTAACAAAATCGCGACGCGCATTTGTGGATGTTTTCAGCCTCCCGCCAGAAATCGCCTACCGATGATCCAGATAAATATTTTGGTAAACTTTTTTCTTAAGATTTATAATAAGTATTCTTGGGATTTGTGCCCCATCTTTGTGCTAAATCTTCAAAGGATATTAAGTCAAATTACAAAACGTGCAATAAAATAAAGTCAGACGACTTTGGGATACTCTGTACTAGAGGTGGGATACTATCGATAGTTCCACCACTCGATAGTTTAGACTTCGATTGTTGAAACTATCGATACTATCGAGAGTACTATCCAACAAAGTGAAATATGGCACACAAAAAAGGGCACATTCTTTAAATAAGTACCATAGAGCAAGTGGAGAAAATTATAATACTTACAAAAAGAGTATGTATTTCAAGATTTTTAACAGAAACGTTTTATTCGTAACATTGTAAAAAGATATCCTTTTAAAATTACATCTTAAAAAACCAAAAACTGTCCATTCCACAATTATAATATAGTAATAATTTCCCTGACTGACAATTGTGTCAGTCGCCCCTGGGCGAGGCATGGGGATCTCTATTAATAACTGTTCAAAGAGAACAGGGACATGCAGTTTATACCCGAATCCGAACGGCGGTGTCTGGAATTAATAGAGATTTTCTTTGGCAAATAACGTCTTTGAGCTAGCGATGCCAGTGCTAGGCAAATGTACCACTGCTGCTGCGGGGATTCGAACCACCGACCTTCGGTTTGTAAGGCGAGTACGCTACCACTACGTTACCGTCGCGACGGCCACATTCCAAAATTAGCAATCATAAAAAAATGATCTTTCAAGTAGCTTGTTTTTGTGGCAGAAGACCAACATGTCGACATTGCTAGGTCTCAGTCGAAAAAAAAGTAGAATAATTTTTAGTTACAAATTTTAATTGCTTATACTAAACTTCCAAAAGCTCAATGGATTTGCATTTTGGCTTAAATTTTGACTGGCTAAATAATGTGTGTGTCAGAGATCTTTTTTGCAACACGAATTTTATTAAATTCGAAATTTCGGAAGCCAAAGTTTTCTACTATCCGGAAATGCTGGACGTCTGTGGCAATCATTAAGGCTAATGCGGCATCGATATTTGGTTTTTTATGCGAAGAATTTTTATAAAAATTTGAGTTACTTAAATAATTTTGTATGGTCCCCATCGGATTTGGTGATTCTTAAAGCGCCGGGTGGTCAAAAAGGTTCAACGCGTTACCACTGGTTTTGTACTCTTTTAGACATTTTAGTATCCCACCTCTACCCTATACCACCACATTACAATGAAATCCGATATATTGATTACGAATCTTTGCCAAACAAACACAAAAAAAAGTCAAATTTTGCACCAAACACGTTTTTTTGACCGATCAGTCCTATGGGAGCTATATGATATAGTCAACTGATTTTATAAAATTTGGTACAGTGTTGGGGATCTCTACAAAATTTTTCAATGCCAAATTTGGTTACAATATCTTCATAAACAAACGAATTATCATCCATCTAAAACTTTTGATTTTTTTCGAGGTCGTCTGAAACGTCCCTCTGGGAGCTATATAGTCTTACCCCGACATCAAAAAAATAAAATTAACTTGTCTCCTATGAAATAATAAGGGATCTTATCTGATAGTTTGGTTGCTGTTCATACGGACAGACAGACAGACGGACATGGGTATATCGACTTCTCTAGTCACCCTGATCATACATTGGGCAACTTTGGGGGGTTTCCGACGACTCCTTCTATATGTTACATATATTTTCGGCTTGCACAAACTTAATATTCGCTTTGTACCACACGGTACAGGGTACAAAAATATAAGACATTTCAATAAGGATGATTTGGAGTATTTTTTAAATTTATAAATTTTATAGCAAATATAGATTAATGAATTATAGAACCATTACGTTGTCTAGACATAATAATTTTTTGCCTATATTCGTTTTATATTCATTATTTACTGAATAATTTATAATTTAATGATCATTTCGAAAAAAAAAACTTCAAGTTAATTGATTGTAACTCATTAAAAGTTATTCCATTAGGAACACATTCAATGTTAAATAAAATAATTCATTTTAAAAGTTTTACTAGGAGCTCTACCCCCGGCATGCTACAACAAGCCATGCCGGAGGTAATTGAAGTGTCGTTGTCTTGCATTTTATTCTAAGTAAATTCTTTTACGCATACAATTTTTTAAAATCTCCTTTTTTTAAGGCCTGTCATGTATTCCGTTGATGCCAAAGAAGGCTCTACTCGACTACTTTATCATCATAGCCGTTAGAGCACAGTTGGGGCATTGAACTTCCGAAATCACTCTTATCTAACGTCACGCACTGCAGAGGTCAACTAAAAAACCAGCTCTTGACCCCTCGAGGCATTTTTAACCTAAATTATATCAATTAACATGAACACATGTTATCAAACGATTACTAATGTTTTCAAAATGTGTATATCTTTTTTTTTTTTGTAAACCATTCACTTTTAAATTAATATGCATTCCAATTAAATCACTCAAACACTTCATCAACTCAACCAAAATGTAGGGTATCAAAAATCGACCACAAAACTAGATAATCGATCTATTTAACGCGTTTTTAAATTAGTTAGATGACGCTGCAGCCGCCGGGTGACAGTTTAAACAAAAAAAAAAAAAAAGTTGTTGCTTTTTTTCACCATCTCTAGCTTTTGTTTGTTGTAGTTTTTAGTGACTTCATTGACCTTGCTTCGGTAGTCATTAAAAGTTATCAGTTAGCTGTCCAAAAGATTTCGAAAGCATTTAATGGGCATTTGCTTTCATTGTTTGGCTGAGTCGGCGTCTGTTGAGGTAGGCAAACAACCAATGAGTTGAGCTACTCCATTTTTACACCTTTGGGTATAGGCACTTGCCGCCCAGCCACATCAATGACCCGGGGCATCAACAACAATTGTGCCTTTGCCATTTAAAGAAACGCCAAGTTGCAAGATATATTTTTTTTTTAAAACATTGTTTTCCTTTGTTTATTTTTACCAAAATTTGTAACGCTTGGATTATACGCAGGGTAACAATACAATATAATTTAATATTAAGTTAAAAAATTAACCAAGCAAAAGGTTAATGCAAAAAGCAAACCCAATTGCAATAACTACAACAGCCAGCCCAATTGAAACTGAATTAAAATCCACTGAAAACGTAAGTAAGTAAATTGTTGATAAATGACTCATGTGTTTTAATTCGAATCGGGTTTTGTTTTTTTTTTTGTATACCCTTTCAAAGAGATAATATTGACTTGCTATGAGACATGCAACAATTTTTTTGGTAGTACTATTAAGAAGGCATGAACTCAAATACCAGCAATGGAATTTGTAAGACTTAGGGCGAATTTTTTTTACATTATAAAATATAAGAAAATATTTTGTATCTTTAACTGCTTCCGCTTCCTTTCGACAACCTCAAATTTTATATTTTTCCAACTATGTACTACTTATTTGATTTCAGAAATTCTCAAAAATAAGAAAAGATTTGACAATTTTTGAATTATTCAATATTGTAGCATAACTGAGTACGCTAGTGATGGAGGACCTTTTCAAGGATTCATTGATTAAAATAAGAGAAATAAGTACCTTAATATAGAAGGTGACTTTTTAGCAACTTTCTTTTTGGCAACACTTTTTTTGTCAGCTCAGCTTTTTTTGTGTCATGTTCAGTTTGGTCTATAATTTAACCATGAATCGACTTACAAACAAGCAACGCTTGCAGATTATTGAATTTTATAATCAAAAGTCATGCTCGGTTAAAAAACTGCATCGTGCACTCCTTCCATTTTATGATCAGTTTGGGCGACCTTCTGAGGCGGCTATTCGGAATGTTGTGACTAAATTTCGCACCAAATTTTCATTATTGGACATTAAACCAGTACAATAGAGTGCGGACAGAGGAAAATATCGCACCTGTATCTGCCAGTGTTGTTGATTGAAAACCTTTTAAAATACAGCTGGTGTAAGAATTGAAGCCACACGACCTACCACAACGGCTAACTTTTGGTGAATGGACGCTGGCAAAGTTGGATGAAGATTCACTTTTTTATCGGAAAATTGTGTTCAGCGACGAACCTCGTTTCTGGTTGAATGAATACGTGAACAAGCAAAATTGCCGTATTTGGTGTGAAGAGCAGCCAGAAGAACTGTCAATGTATCCATAAAAAGTCACTGTTTGGTGTGGATTATAGTCCGGTGGCATCATTGGACCGTACTTTTTCAAAGACGACGAAAGCAGGAACATTACTGTGAATGGCGAGCGCTACAAACTTTTTTTTGCCCAAAATGGAAGAGCTGGACTTGCCTGACAAGTGGTTTCAACAGGATGGTGGCACATGCCACACAGCACGCGAAACAATGGCCCAAATGAGAGGCGATTTCGGTGAACACCTTATTTCAAGTTTGAGGCCGGTCAATTGGCTGCCCAGATCGTGCGATTTAACGCCTTGAGACTATTTTTGGTGGGGCTATGTTAAGGCTCATGTCTAAAGCAACAAGCGCAACGGTTGAAGCACTGGAAACCAATATTGAAGAATTTATTCATGAGAGAGTATGCCAAAATTGGACCCAGCGTAGGAACCATTTGAGGCACATGAAATCATCTTTAAACATTAAATTTTATAGATCGTTCTATCGGCTCAAATAAATTTTTCTGAATTTTGTTTTTTTTTTCAAATAAAATTCTAAAGCTCTTAAAAAATCACCCTTTACGTACATATAACTTAAACATATCTCGAAATCTGTTCAATGAACAAATTTTTGGACTGCATTTTCGGTTTTAGCATGCCAGTTTACTACGTAAATGACCAACACTTGTTGAGCACTCTTTTTTTCTATTTAGTTATTATATTATAATAATTTTTATGTATAATAATTTATATATAAATAAATAATAATGTTGAGGACACCAAATTGATTAACATTTTTAACTAGTGTATTTAATCAGTGCAATCCCGATATTCCATAAATAATAATTTTAATCAGAACCTTATATATACGTCTTGCTAGTGCTGGAGAAAACATCGATGATCGAAGTTTAAAATCGCTATATATCGATGTTGGCCAACAGAGATGTTTCTCTTGCACTTCTGCACTTATCAAATGGGTGTTTAGTAGTGCTGGAGAAACATCTCTGTCGGCCAACATCAATATATAAAGATTTTAAACTTCGATCATCGATATTTTTTCCAGAGCTACCTCTTATATAGATAAGTAATAATAATAAGTAATAACTTTGATTAGTTGCTTCAATCTAAAAACTTGTAAAGAAAAAAAAAACATGAAAAGAATTATTTTGGTTGCATTAAAACAAAAAGTATCTAAACTTCGGCAATCAGCAAAAGCATCTTCTTGGTTATTTCATTTAAAGTTTTTTTTTTTTTATAGTATTAGTTATTTTTTCGGTTTATCATTTAAATATATGAATAAAAATACCGCATGGCAATTATTGGTATCCCTTGCACTTGTATTCCAGACGAGCTCAAAAGGCGCCAAACTAGTTTGCCTGATTCCGATTAACAGCTGAGCACTCCATATAAAAGTAGCACTTGACTTGGACAGATCAAACAGTTGCAGGCTCGAGCGCTTCCTTAAAACAGCATCCAAAAATCAACAGCAAGTTCAAGTGCAATCATCATCAACATGTTTAAATATGTAAGTTGGCTAAAGAAGAAGCATCAGACTTCCCCAATATGGTAATGTTCACTAACCGGTATAAATTTATGCAGCTGCTCTGCTTCGCCTTGATCAGCTATGTCTGTGGCGATAATATCAACAAGGACGCACAGATACGCAGCTTCCAAAACGAGGCCTCTGATGCCGAGGGCAACTATCAGTTTGCATATGAGACCAGCAATGGCATACAGTACCAAGAGGCGGGCAATCCATCGGGCGTACGTGGAGCAATTAATTATGTGTCACCCGAAGGTGAACAAATCTCACTGACCTACACTGCCGACGAGGAGGGTTATCATCCAGTTGGTGATCATTTACCCACACCACCTCCTGTGCCGGCCTATGTATTGCGCGCCTTGGAATACATACGCACACATCCGCCAGCGCAGAAGGACCAGCAGTAAGATAACTCAGCAGTTCAAACTATTATTCCCCGAATCCCTCTTATATACTCTTGTGGTATATAGAGGGACCGCTCGCACACATGTCGTTTAGTTTTATAGTGTTGCAGTCATTGTTATATGTATAGAGACATACATTCGTACGGTTTAGATGTAAGTGTATCTTATTCGTTATAATTAATAAAAGTCGTTTATAAGGCGGCATTCAAAAGGAATATTCTGAAGTGCGTTTGAATTTTCTAACCCAGAAACTCGTTAGAATTTCCGTTACGGTAAGAAATGCATTTTTGGAAAATCTAATACAAAAAGATGGACAGAAGATTTCAGATACCCTGAACCATCTCATTGCAGTGAAATTTGGTAATTCAAAAAGGGCTGAATGATACAGGTAACCGATTTGAATAAAATTTGTTACAGCGCTTGGGAACTTTAGGAAATCTCCAAATTTGGAACGATCAGTAAAAAAACGTTCTCAGGGCATAACTTGTTGGCTTTTCGTCTGTTTGTGAAGATATCGTAAACAAATTAAGAAATCAAAAGGTTTTTTGAGTACTTAATCAATATATCAAATTTTATTATTTCAAAGTCAAAAATATAAAAAAATACTTTTTATTTCTTACATGTTGTGTGCATTATAGCTAATTAGCAGTTAATACCTATCTTAGTAGGAAGATTTGTTTATGAACAATTTACTATCTTATAATATGTAAATATTTAATCTATATTTAAAAATCTTTTTTCCACATACTCTCAATTTCTATATCTAAAAATGCATCTGTTGTTGAAGGTTTTTTTTCTTTTGATTTTAAAAGGTATGTTTAAGACTTTTCAGAGTTAACGAAATTTATTTAAGCCGGAGCTCTACGACCAAATGATCGGCTTACAGCTTTAACGTGCAGACACCTGAGATGTTCAAGGACTTCTGAGAACAGACCACAAACTAACGTTCAATAAAATATTAAAGTACCTACCTTTTAAACTAATATTCTATTTACAATGAACCACTTAATTATTTTAATTAGTATCATTTATAAAACATTATAATTAATAACTACAACCCTAGGGTAGCAAATTAAAACATTTATCATCTCTTGTATAACAGGGCTTAACTATACATTACTGGTATGGTGTTCTTCTCCAGACCACTTCTCCTTTTTTTTGTTATTCTTCTTATAAACAAGAACCAACAAAACAAGATGCCTTTTGGCCGAGGTTCAAATGGCAAACTAATTCTCAAATTACTCTTAACACCGAACCGACATGTTTAAATTGAGCTCTGTAAGATCTCGCAAAATAGGAAATATCGAATTCTATCTAAGCTTCGGCGATGTGCATTATTATGCAAGGAACTTAACATGATCCCAAGTTTAGCCAGCTGCGCAAGATTGGCTACTGATTTCTTCATCGTTCATCACGACAAGAAATACCACTCTCGGTGAAGTCTATCCCTTCGCGATGGAACAAATACCGAGAATGTAACTACATTGGCCTGTAAAGATAAATTAATAATAATATATATAATATGCCTTACTACTGTCCATCTGAAGGTCCCACAAGTAATATAATGGAACTCCTTCTTAGAAAATCCACTTGCCAATGGATGCCAATGCTCCCGTAAAAAGAGCAGCGCAACGTGTCAGGCACTGCCAACTACCTCACGCCCATCTCCTTTCTGGCAATCTACACCCAACGTGCCACTTGCTTGACATTTGCCCAAGATTTGACAATATACGGTAACTACTTTTCCCAACCCACTCTCGGCCCTCTCAGGGATTGCCACCTTGTCGTGGTGAGGGGGCTCATTAGGGGCGATGAATCCAAGAGCGATGCCGACGGTAGCATAGCATAGCTATCGGTAGGCCCACCCACGCCGGTAAGGTCAAGGAAGAGTCCTGAAGCTAAGAGCAGTCCACAACAAACCCTGATGCCTTATTGGTAGCCAAATTGCCATCAGGTAATCGTCTGTTTCCCCATATCAGGGGCGGCTTCTAACTAAAGAATCTTTGAACCCATCACTCATTGATTCTCATAAAAGATGTTAGAATAACATGGAACAAAACAATAATGGAAACATGTCTCCAAGGGGTACCCAACAATTATTGGTCAATTTGGAGGTGCTAATTTCACGTTATAACGACAACACGATGAATGCAACCCATTTGTCCAGAATTCATAGTAGTAGTAGAACTTTTCTCAACCCAAATACCATCTTCTCTGCTTGCTTTAGCCAACAAAACCAACATCGAGGCTATATCCAAGTTCCTAAGGAACCGCTGCATATTCAATTAAGCTGCTAATTACGATAGGGTCTAAGGACTAGTTACTCGTTGCCCTAAGTTATAGACTATAACTTATAGTAGTGCTGGAGAAAACATGATCGAAGTCTAAAATCTCTATCTATCGATGTTGGCCAACAGAGATGTTTCTCCAGCACTTCTGCACTCATCAAATGGGTGTTTCCAAGTCATCTTAGGTTTGATAAAAGTCTATTTTTATGCTGCTGACGGCTCTAAAAGTTTGACATCTTGCGGAATTTAGTTGTTTTTAAATATTTTTTTTTTTTAAGGTGATGGTGGAAATCTATGGTCCTGTAAAATACATCGAACATGGTATGCAGCCGGCTACTTTGTCTTCAATGCGATCTTCTATCAAGCTGCATCGGCATTTCATACTACTGTGCAGCGGACGCTTGTCATATATTTTAGGGCGTCATTCTAAGGAAATTATTTGTATATTAAAAAAAAATTTAAGAAGAACAATTGAAATGTAGGAATGGCAGTTGGCAGCCCTTCAGTTGACCAACTGACAATTATAAGTAAGCAAGTTATCAGGTTAAAGCGTGTAAGCGAGTTGGCAGGATCAGAATAATAAAAAGGAGTGTAGAGTTAGGCAACGTAAGAGTCAGATGTGTGCTGTGCAAAATTGAATAAACGAGGTCATTTTGGCATTTGAGTTAACAAAATAAAAATAAAGAGATTAAACAATTAAGTAAAACCAAAGAATATAGAACTACATTTCTTTTATTCTTTGGTAAAACTATATTTTAAATAGAAATAAGTGATAAGACAATTTGTGAATAAAAGTATACCACGAAAACAGAATAATGTGTTGTTTAAGTATCACTACGGCTACCCAGTAATATTGATTTTTATTGTCATTCGAAGCTATTGAGTGACTGACTAGAGAAATCGATATTCCAAAGGGTCTGTCTGTCCGTCTGTTTGTCTGTATGAACGCATAAATTTCTGAGACGGTAAGATCTGCAGCAATCAAACTTCAGATTTAGTAATGAAATTATAAAAAACATCGTGTGAAGCAATAAAGCAAAGGTCTAACGGTAAATCGAAAGGGGGTACAGGGTATCTCAAAGTCTTCCACAACCGACTTTAACGTACGCCATCTCTGGGAGTTAAATATTAACTAGTCTCAGAGTCCTAATTTGAAAAATTAAATGACATAAAATGTGATTTACCGCACCTAAGTAATGACGCGGAGCTATACGTGCAGCACCGTCAAGGTAGCATATGACACCTTTGATACCAAACATGGTCTCATGGTCTCAGACAAGTCAACTCGCTCTCTTGTACGCTCTTCTGTATCCTGATCTTGACATTATCGGCCACACCAAGCGTGAACGAGCTACACGAAAGCAAGACCAAGTTGATGGTGTGCTTCAGTAGAGAATTGCGGTGGTTTGATACTCAGCTTAGGGAGATAATCTTGCCGCTAATGCACAAAAAGCAAGTTGAGGGACCTTTATAATATCACTAGCAGATACGTTCAACATACGCCCAGAAGTGTCTTCGACGAAGAAATACCATCGGTCGATGAAATAGGGACAGCGATAGACCAACTTAAGTCGGGTAAGGTCGCCGGGCCGGACAACATAGCCCCAGAGCTTTTAAAAGCCGACAAACGCACAGCTGCTCATTTATCCTATGCAACCGCATTGCCCCTCTTGTTGAACCAGAAGTTCGTAAAGAACAAGCAGGATTCAGGCCAAAATGGTCTTGTACAGACCACGTAAACAGTCCACGCATTATCGTAGAACAATCTAGCGAGTAGCATGCATCTTTATATCTTTTATTGCGACAAGGCTGCATTCTATCCCACTATTGTTCAATCTTGTCCTCGAGGCAGTCATGTCAGAAGCATCTGACATCTGCTATCACACGGATTTTCGCAGATGCAAGGACCATTAGATAAAATATCCTTTCATGCCCAAGCAGCGGATCTAATTATCAACGTTGCCAAACCGAAATCCATGCGCCTCAACACCTCATGCACCTCTAACTTCATATTGTCTGGTGAGCAGATTGAAGACGTCCCAAGCTTTTGCTACCTTGGAACATTGCGGATAATGGCGGAAGCGAGCAGGATTTATTTATTAATATTATTTGAGTAGCTTAAAAACTAAACTAATAAGGTGTTACCTATAGCGCTGGCCTTCGGCTAAAAAATTATATGTAATCAACCCCATAATATATAAAATCAAATATAGAACTGTATACATATGTAAGATAACACTTTAACTCAAGAAAGAACTACATATATATATAAGACTTCCCAAATAATACATCTAGTCACCTGGTTACCATCCAAACAAACAAGCGAGCAGGATATTCGATATATATGTACTTGCTAAGGCTAACCAAGCCATCGGCACACTCAACAACCTCTGGAATTCGCCGAACATTTCGCTCAACATAAAAATCCGTCTATTCAACACCAACGTGAAGACAATTTTGCTTTATGGCAGTGAAAGTTGGAGTCTCAATGCCATCTACACTCAGCGTCTACAAGCATTCGTAAATCGCTGTCTGCGGCGCATTCTTCGCATATTTTTGGCCGAATAATATTTCAAGCAATGACCCATGGTTCAGAACTAAGCAACCTGCTATTGCAGAAGAAACTCTATGCTGAAACTATAAATGGCTAGGCGATATCGTGCGGAAACCGGCAAACGATCTAGCGAAGCAGGCTTTAGACTTCAATCCCCAAGGCAGCCGCAGATAAGGTCGCCCGCGTAACACCTGGAGGGGCCGAACTGAAAAGCTCCGAGAAAAGTTGGAGTGAGATCAGGCAGGGTTCAATGGAAACTTTTTGTAACAGACCTAGGAACATTCCGTGGTAACGAACGGGATCAAGCTGAGAATAACTCTAGCCAACAGGTGTTACTTTAAACACAGTAGGCAAATGAACAAACGCTCATCCTTCCAGTTCTTTTATATGGCGCACGTGCCTAGACGTTAAGATAAACGGATGCCGCTGCAACAATTATCGTACTCAATAGAATGTTGAGCTGTATGAGCAAGTAAGCATTCAGAGACTTCGCTAGCCGGATCATGTAGTGCGTATGGATGTGGAAAGTCGGTGGTTGGCGGTCAGTGGAGAAGTGACTGTAACTCTTCAGCCCTTGGTGTTACCAACTACAAAGTAGTAGCGCCTGGACACAGATGTTGTACCAGGCTGTGACCCGCTAGGATTGTATAGACCAGTTAAGAAGAAGAAAAAGAAGTAATTATTTAAAGTCGTTGTACTATGTCAACTACATGTAAGACTTACCTAATACAAAAAAAAAAATTTGTAAAAAACAGTTTCAGGTGCTAAAGTGTTTTAGTGTTCAGATACTCGTATGTTACTAAACATATAGTCGGAGATCTGGGTGAATTATAGAAATTATAGATATTTTGTCTTTTGAGCCAATGATAATTTTTAAATACTAGTTCATTTAGAAACATTTTATTATTAATAACTTTTTATCGGTTTTTGTAAAAATGATTTTATTTATTGCAAAAAGATTATTGATTGTGGTTTGTTGCTGGTGTATTTGAGTTCTTCTCTTTCTTAAAATTGGTTTTCTCGTTACTTCTTTCGGAATAACAACATGATATCCGCAGGATCTTGGTCTGGTGTTCAAGCTAGGACTTCAGGTTCGACTGTGATCGTAGATCTCTATTGGCAAAGCTGGCCTATGACACAAAGGTCACTTTAAGGTCTACAGATAAATGTGATAAATTTTCACTTCTTAATTAATTAAAGGATCATCTCGAGCTGCCATGCTTTATTCGCTTAATGAATAGTTTTTGCGATGTTGTTTATAATTTTACGATACGTACATGTTTTTATACCCTGTACCTTTAGGTACAAAGGGTATGTAAGATTTGTGCAATGCATGTAACGGATAGAAGGAGTCGTGGCAGACCCCAAGTCCTTTATACCAAAAAGCTTATTATAACCTCGAGTAGCGTTTGATGAACACCTAGATCTCGGAGACTATAAGAGCTAGAGATACGAAACTTTACCACCTGATGCGCATATTTCCTGAGAAGTTAAAGTTTGTTGAATCATGTCAATATCTTCCCCCGTTCCCCCGCAGTAGATTTTCATTCATAGTACAGTAAAAATAGGTTTTGACCAGGAAAAAATTGATTGCTGGTCTTTCTCTTGCTTATTGTATCAAGGACCAAAAAGTCTAAGACCAAAATGGTGACCTCTTGCCCCCGGGGGGTTTTCCGTTATTTTGACATATGTTTGAGCGTATTTATCTCAAATTCTATATTTTAGGCGGTAGAGCGCGCCAAAGTTACTTCAACGCAGTTTTTTGTATTTTTACCCACCTCCTTGCCCTTTTTTGGTTTTGGTGTGTATCAAAACATTGTAGATCTCAAAAAAGTACACAAGACTGGTTTTTGAATCATGTAAATATCTCTAGTAGTTTCCACGCTATAACGCTTTAAAGTCCTCCCGTACCTTGAAAAACATGCAAGCGCAGCGCCAATCTATAAACATATTGAACGGCAGGGGGCGCCAAAGTGTTTAACGTAGCACAGCGCTTGCTTCGGTACAAATTTACGGAACTTATAGGTATAATTATCGTTTCGCACCAAAAAAAATGTTCCAATTGGACAGTTCTTTGAAGGAGTATGCAGGAGTAACATTTTTTTCGCGAAAAAAGGTACAGGGTATTACACTGTCGGGCACCGCCTGGACTGTATTCTATTTTTTTAATATTAAAAATTAAAGAAATAACATAAAGTTTGGTTTAAATTTGTTGGGAGTTCGTATGGGTCACTAAATGGTTGCCATAATGCTTTCTTTAATTTAATTTAATTTGTTAATTGCCCAAGCTTAGAGCGGATGGACATTAATTTTGAAAACAAATTATCATTTAGCCCAATTATGTATTTAACATATTAATGTATATATAATGAAATGGATCTAAGCTATGAAGGCTAAACGTTTCCATTTTCTCATACAACTCGTCATCGAAAAATAATCAATTATAGAAAAAACAAAAAAATACAAATTGAATGATATATAAACTAGCAATTTTTGACAACTCATTTAAAATATGAACCATAAATTATAAAAGATTTAATATTATTGGACGTTAAAGAGCCCAGAATATGTTATATGAACCATAAAATTTGGATTAGATCTGCAGAAAATTGAGCAAGACATAGTTAAATAATAAATACAAAAGCAAGACCCAAGTCAATGCTAAGCAGCATTTAAGTTAAGCCCTAACTTATGATATTTCAACATTTAAATTTGAATTTCAACGGCTTTTAAGTGTACGAAAGCTTTCAGTATAAGAGAAACACGAAAAGCTTACGCGAGTCGAAGAGCGCTGGATAGACCACCTTAAAAGCTTTTGGAAGTCCCACAAGTTCGGCTTATGTAGACATATCTATCAGGTTTCTTGAATTTGTTACGCTTTAATCAATTTAAATTATGATTATTGCTTCGACCACCATAAATGTGCAAAAGTTTCGATCATTGTTTGTTTTTTGATTTTTTATTTATTTTTTATTTTATTCTTTTATAACGGTCATGTTATGCTAACTAAGACGCACAAGATAGTTATTGACGTTATAGAACGGAAGAAGTTTTTATACATTGATGATTCAAATGATTTATGATGATGCGATATGGTTAAGTGGGCATGACGTAGAAGGTCATTAACACCCTAGCACAAAACTTACAAAAACTAACAACAATTCAAATAGGCAAGCTTAACGTTTATACTAAACTTATTTTGGGTGTTCCGGCAACGTAATAAATTTGGTAAACTTTATTTGTTTATATATTTTGTGATTTGTGTGATTAGCCTACAATTATTGCTAGATATTTTGTACAAGTTTACAAAGTTTACTACATATGTTGCAGGAATATCCTAGTTAATTAAAGATTGATTCGGGTTTTACACTAAAAATTAGTTACATCTTTAAGTAAATGAGTAAATGGAAATGACTGCCTGAGTAAAAGTTAAATTCTTGATTCTTGTTCTAGTACAGTACTTGAAAGCGTCTACTCCTCTATTCGGGGTACTTGTTATTTCTAGTTGTTACTGCACTCAAGAGTTAATAAAATCCTTGTCTTTTTTCAACTCTAAACAATTTTTAATTACTCAACACAGGCTAAAAGGTCAGCTGTGGCGAGACTTAGCTAAAATATTTTCCTAACTGTTGCGAGTAAATATTTTCATGAAATTTCTCCAGTTTGTAATTCTGTAGAAAATCGCTTAAGCTTTATATAAAATTAACATGAAATTTTGCTAGTTAGGCTTTACTGTTCAGACAACAAATCAATATTGAAATTTAAATTGGAAACTGATATTAATGTAAATTCCGAAGCAGCCTTGTATATGAAACCCATTTCCAAAGTTTCTCGAACAATGAAATTTTCACTCATGGGCTTACACATGTATCTACCACTATATGCTATTGCTATTGTTATATCAGCCTTCTTCTTGGCAACAAATACCAAGTACTTCATTTCTCTACAAAAAAAAAAATTTACTCCACATTTGGCTTCAGCTTGCCATCCTCCGTATGCGTGCGTATGTACTCCAAAGAACGTAGTATATAATCCGGCGTTGGTGGCGGTCTAGGCAAATGTCTGCCTACCACATGGAAGCCCAGCTCATCGGCTATATAGCGTGTCTCGATTTCCACGCCCTCCGGTGAGGTATAACTATAGATGCCTATAGTCTCCAAAGCACTGCCAGCTGCCTGCACATCTATGCCATTGCTGGTCTTGAAAGCATACTTAAAGACGCCATTCTCATCCGACGGCGCCACACGATAATCCGTAATCTGTGCATCCCGTTCACTGCCACCAACCAGACGTCGAATGCGTCTGATGCGCACTAATCTGGCACTGCATAATGCTGCCAAGAGCAACAGGCACACACCTAACGACTGGATTAAAACCAGCATAAGATATACGAAATATGAACTTATTATCAAAAAGATACACAGAAATTATCACAAGGTCACTTACAAAATTTCGCATATTTAGTTTTTATTTAAAACACGCCGATGTTTACAAACTGCGCAGGCGCACACACAATTTCAAACTCTAGTCTTCTTTTTATTAAAAATATTAATATTTTATTAGTTTTTCGGCTATCTCCGTGTAGCTGCTATTGTTCGAGCGTCAGTTAACGTACTGTGGCCCATGCCGCAGCGTGTTTTCAAATTTATATGAGGAAAATAATCAAATAACCTAACAAAATGAAATCAACGAAAAACCAATACACTGTATAATCAAATTCCAAATACAATACTCAAAACACGCCCGTGCTGCCGCGCCGAATGCTTTTTCGTATCTCGTAGATACTTCGTAATATTAACAGCACAATTCACGCCGTATGCCTGGGCAAATATTGTTTGATAACAGCTTCTTCAGTTATTCATTCATTCATTTCCGTTTAACTTGGCTATTGGCGTAAAATATACATACATAGATATACATATGTTTGTATATGTTTACAACAGCATGGTTGCATTAAATATAGTCTCTAGATGTTTATGCACATATAAAGCGCTAAGTAGCTTGAATTTATTCAAACTATTCTAAATTGCGTATAATTTATAATGGCAACAACTAAATACTTCTCTTATAGATAAATGCACAATAGGGGTTCGTGGGCACGTGGCTCCATGGTTCCATGTATCCATAGTTTACGACCAAATTGCAAACTAAGTTGTCATTAAATTTCAAATATTACTCAATTTAATGACAGCATGATATTTTTTGTTTGAATTTTAAAATTTTATTGCAGTTTTTATTTTATTCAAATATATTTTAATTATGTGCATTTTATTGAATTCAAAAAGCTTCCTTATGACAATATTTGCGCAATATGGCATTTATTGCTTTTATTTATTTCATTGTTTGATATCTATTGACTAAACTTGATAGAGAAATTAGTTTTGTTGTTAACTATGATATTTATAAGTTTAGCCGTGATTCTTGGTTTCTACAAAGACACTCCATATAATATATTAAAAAAAATATAGTATATTTGTCTTTCTTAGGTTTACCTGAAGTATCTTCCCTCAAATTTTAAAACTTAATTTATTATTTTAAATCAACGCTAATACTTAATTTTAATATAAAGTTTTGACGGTTTCAATTCTTTCATTAAACACTTGATTCTTCAGTTTTTAGTTGTCGAAGGTGCAGAGCGTTAGATTCTCTTAAAAACAGTGTGCAACGCTTTTTTTACAGATAATAGAGCGTGTAGAGGGGACAGAGCTTCGGCGCGGAAATAACACAGTATTGAGCGCTTTGGCTTTGCATTTTTAATGCTACATCTCCTGAAGGTAAAAAAATGAGGCGAACTTTACATTTAATCTTTATGGATTTTTATCTGCGGGTTCATAAAATTTCAACACCCAAGAGTCCTGAAATAACCGCAAAAAACACCATAAAACGACAAATTTGAGATGATATCTCAGAAATCAGGTTTTTGCCTGTTGCGGATTTTCTTTGAAGTTACGATATAACACAGCTACAAAAAAAACAATTTTCGGATTTGACTTTGATTTCAGACTGACCTGGACTGCGTTTACTACATGTTTTTTGGGTCGATTCAGAGGTCAAAAAAATACCAGCACAACAGGGTTTTGAGATAACCTTAAAAACGAGGAATTTTTAACCAAAAAACATATACAATCGTTTTAAAAGATGAATCGAAAAAAAATTAGTTGGGTCTTTTTGGAAGAATGCTTCGATTTCAGCTTCTTAGAAATTTTGAGTCAAAATAAATATGGGAAGCCTAGTCAACTAGTTGTTTACACCACATTTATTTTTCGTGAACCTGTGCTACAGAATACTATAAATGCAATTTTGTATATCCTCTACAATTTTGGAAAAAAATTTAAAGCACGAAAAAATTTTGTTTGTCTTCTTTGACCTTGAATATTTTAAGACCCGGTTTCATATTCATTGATACTCTGTCAAAAAACGTCAAAACACACATTTAAAGAAAATTTAATGCTTACTTTTAAATTATAAAATGAGCATTACCTTTTTTTTGAATAAAAAAATAAGCATAACTTCCTCGATTACACTAGTTTACACGAAAAAATGAAGCTTCGTAAAAAAGTGTTTTCTAGGATAATTTTGGGTCGAGAAATACGAAAATGCCAACCTTTTTTTTTCTTAAGCACCGTTTTCGAGATTTTTTCGAAAAACGTGTTTTTGGGCACATTTTTCAGTTATGCCGCAATAGCTACTCGAAGGAAACAGATGCAGAACAAAATGAAGAGATTAAGTTGCACAGTCTCTGTAGTGTTAAAATCTCTTGGAGAGAAAGTTACGATACTTGCAACTTAAATAAGAACGCTAACAACAGCTCCTTTGATGCTCTTCTGTCTTTCATATTTTATTGACTTAACTATCATAAATGTTTCGGTTAATTCTATCTATTTCTTTTTCTAATATTCCAATTTCCACATTTTGTCTCCTTGCTGTTGTAATCTTCTTACCAAGCCAATCTTAGTCTACGTCTACGAAGAGAATCACGTTCTTGCTCTGCAGCCCTAAACTAAAAGTTCTCTCTGAGCTGAGTTTTATGCATAGTGTTACTTACTTGCTCTTCTCGCCTAACATCTTCATTGTGTGTTCCGACTCTGCAATCCTAAAGTCTATGTCTTCTCTTTGCTGCGTTCTAAGTATGATGTTCATAGCTTGCTCTTGTCGCCGAACTTCTAAGTGTTGGCTTCGCAGCCGTCTACGCCTTATATTTCTCTCCTGATCTGCATTTCTAATCTGTAAGTCTTCTCGGAGATGTGATTTTGCATAATATTAACCTACTGCAACTGTCTGCTCTGTGATCTTTGCCATGTATCTCTCTCTGGTTCTGCAGTTCTAAGCTATAAGTCTTCTCTAAGGTAAGCTCTAAACATAATGTTCCTTTCTTGCTCTTTTCGCCTAACTTCTGTATTCTGTCTGCTCTGTGATCTTTACAATGTATCACACTCCTTCTCTGCATTCCTTAGCCGAATACCGCTTCTAAGATCTGAATGCTGCCGACTTTTTGCTACTTCTTTATTTATTCGGTGATTGCTATCCGCCCTTATGCTCTTTTTGAGACTTTCCCTCTCTACATAATCTGCGTTCTGCCTATTTAGCCTATTACTTTCCCTATGTCTTTAAGAAAAAGTAAACGTAAATTTCAACTGCATAGCTCTTATAGTCTCTGACGGACATGGCTATATCGACTCAACTAGTGACGCTGATCAAGAATATATTATATATACTTTATGGGGTCTACCACGCCTCCTTCTGCCCATTACAAACATTTGCACGAATTTATTATACCCTTTGTACTTTTAAGTACATGCAGTGGCGGATCGACGGGGGGAGTTTTCGGGTAGATAGATTTCTGTTCAAGTTTAAACCGACGTTTAAGCTGAGTAATTAATATATCGAGGAACGGAATATAAAATGCCATTCTATAATAATCTTATACATTTTTTGCTTCAACTTGCAACAACGAGGCAATTTCATTGTGATCTCGTATATGGAACAGAACAACATTTTCATAAATAACATAGAAAGATGAATAAGGATTTTTCTTGCTTTTCCCTGCATTCATTCAAAGCATCATCACGGTTTTTCGGTTGCAATTCCAAACTTAAAGGCAGAACATTCGAATTAACTGATTCAATAATGTGACTGCCGATTTGAAATTCAATCGTCGAAATTGCAGTTAAAAATTGCGTTCCATTTTGTGAAGTAATACGATAATTCCACGTTTTTATTTCTTCTAACGCCTAAATAACAGCTGGCTGCAATTCGATGTACGGTACGATTGCTTCATGAGACTGAGCCCACCTTGTAGGGCAAGTAGACTTTAGTTTGCCTTTCTTTTGCTGACTTTTTATACCCTGTACCGTATGGTACAAAGGGTATATTGTGTTGGTGCAAGCCGAAAATGTATATAACGTACAGAAGGAGACGTCGGAGACCCCCCAAAGTTGCCTAAAGTATGATCAGATTGACTAGAGAAGTCGATATGCCCATGTCCGTCTGTCCGTCCGTCCGTATGAACGCCTAGATCTCAGAGATGGTAAGTGCTAGAGCAACCAAACTTTCAGATTAGGTCCCTTATTTATCCATAGGAGACAAGTTTATTTTATTTTTTTGAAATCGGGATTACAATTTATAGCTCCCATAGGGGTGTTTCAGAGGACCTCGAAAAAAAGCAAAAGTTTTAGATGAATAATTCGTTTGTTTATTAAGATATCATAACCAAATTTGGCAAGCGGAAAATTTTTAGAGACCCCCATCACTGTACCAAATTTTATCAAAATCGGTTGCCTATATCATATAGCTCCCATAGTATCGATCGGTCAAAAAAATTATTTGGTGCAAAATTCGACTGATTTCTTTTTTTTATGAAAATATCGTAACCAAATATGCTGAATAAAATATCTTTTGGAGGTTTTAAGAAATGTGTCGGACTTAATTGCAATGTGGTGGTACAGGGTATTGTAATAGATGGGTTCACTAACTTAAGCCATGAAAAATAAGTTAGCCTACAAATCGGTAAACCTACGATATAGCGAAGATCCACACATCTAGAGGTCAGCACGGATCGTGCGAGAGAATTTCGCCGTGGTGTTTAGGTACTAGCATACATATGTACCTATGTATGTACGAAGATATTTGTACTTAGAACTTTGGGCTTTTTTTATATTTTTCACAAATTTAACACACACTGCACACAATTATTGATTACACTCGTATTTTTACACAACTTAGTGAATAGGGGGTCATAGAAGAGATATTTCTTTTAGTTGTTTACCCTAAACTGCACCTAACCACACTTTTAGGGGACATACAGGGTTTTACACACTTTTTTTTATTTTTGGTGGATTTTCCACTTTGCTCACTAATCACTAGTTTACGCGTAGACTAAAATTTTTGTCTTTTCTATTATTTTTTTCACGGATTTTACGAAATGTTATTTATGCAGCTCCATCTACACAACACCCGCAGCGGCCGGCTGATCTTCGCTCTGCTTCTTGTTTCTTACTCCTTTTCTTTGCTTCTCTGAGTATGTGTACTAAAAGTACACTGGTGTCAAAACTATAGTGGTCGGTGCCAGTTAAAAAGTTGTCTTGGATCATTGACCCTGATGCTCTCTCAAGAGAAACATATGTTCCTAATTTGGATTAACCTGATAAAACATAAAAGAAAAGCAAAAAAAAAATAGATCGCGGTTTTTTTGTTTTTTTACACAATTTGTGGCTATGTATATACTTACACCGTAAAGGTGACTGCGAAATATTGCCAAAAAATTATGTTACTTAATTATTGCAATATGCAGAAAATATGCAGAAATATGCTTCGGTGTAGCCGTAGCTCGTTTGAAAATTTCTTCCTCTCACGGAAAAGCTGGTAGAATTTGAGTTAAACTCGACTTGGACGAGTAGAAAAATAACCTTAACCACAAAATAGTAGGTGGTCAGTGAGGAGCAGCGCAGCTTACTTTCTCGTTTTGAATAGGAAATGGAAAAGAAAGTTAACACGCCGAAGCTGTCCTTTTATAGGAATTAACGCCGGAAATCTAGTGTACCGACATTTTTAAACTGGAAAACGTTGACTTCGCCGCGCAGGGTTGTGTTGAAGGTGACCCTACTATTAATAACTAAATACTAAACTATCGATATTTAAATACGTTACTACATACTAGGATTTTTGATTGTTTTTTTTTTGTTTTTTTTTTTTTTTTTTTTTGCTCATTACAGTATCCCAAAGTCGTCTGCGCCCGACTTTAACGTACGCCATCTTTTTATACCCTGTACCGTATGGTACAAAGGGTATATTGTGTTTGTGCAAGCCGAAAATGTATGTAACGTACAGAAGGAGACGTCGGAGACCCCCCAAAGTTACCTAAAGTATGATCAGTGTGACTCGAGTAGTCGATACACCCATGTCCGTCTGTCCGTCTGTCTGTCTGTCCGTCTGTCCGTATGAACGCCTAGATCTCAGAGATGGTAAGAGCTAGAGCAACCAAACTTTCAGATAAGATCCCTTGTTAATCCATAGGAGACAAGTTTATTTTATTTTTTTGATATCGGGATTACATACCCTATAGGGGTGTTTCAGAAGACCTCGAAAAAAAGCAAAAGTTTTAGATGGATAATTCGTTTGTTTATGAAGCTATCATAACCAAATCTGGCAGTCGGAAGTTTTTAGAGATCCCCAGCACTGTAGCAAATTTTATCAAAATCGGTTGACTATATCATAATGATCCCATAGGACCAATCGGTCAAAAAATCGTTTTTTCTACAAAATTCGTTGTGTTTCGTTTGTTTTTGAAGATATCGGAACCAAATTCGGCAAGAGGAAGTTTTTTAGAGTATCCAAGCACTGCACCAAGTTTGATCAAAATCGGTTGACTATATCATATAGCTCATATAGGAACGATCGGTCAAAAAAACGCTTGTTTTTACAAAATTCGTTGTGTTTCGTTTGGTTTTGAAGATATCGGAACCAAATTTGGCAGTCTTAAGGTTTTAAGCAATGTGTCGGACTTAATTGCAATGTGGTGGTACAGGGTATCCCAAAGTCGTCTGCGCCCGACTTTAACGTACGCCATATTTTTTATTTTGAAAATTTCTTTCTTCAGAATGTCCAGATATTTAGGCTAGCGGAAAAATATTTCAATTGATCCGATAGTACCCAATGCGTTTTTTATTCCAGATACTTCGCAAGCTGCATTAACAGCCAAATTGAAGCTATATGCAGCGCAATGTACATAAATTGCCAGGGGGAAGAACGATCTCTCTCGAATCCTTGACCATACATGAATGAGAAGTCGACATCGCGTAAACAGTTGTAGATTGAATTCGCCAAACCTTCTTCAGAAACGTTGGAAACTGGCACAAGTCCGAGAAAATCTTCACAAATATAAATTTTTGAGTCCAAGTACCGAATGCAAATAGAAAATTATTCTATGCTTGATATATCGGTCGATTCATCTGCTAAAACAGAGAATCCTTTATTGACTGTGTTAACTATTTTTTTTCATTATCAATTCGAATTGTCGATATTGACGACGCGTAGTGGAACAACAAGTGATTAAAATGCAGAAAATTTTCAAGGTACCTAAATTTTGTTTAAGTCCTAATTACATTTGTTTTTATAGACGTAATGAGAGTGCTTACCATATTTCATTATAAATTGAATTATGTAATTTTTGGTATTCCCAGTCTAGAACAATTGCAATTATCCTTGATCACAAGTTTCCCTACACAGTTCTATAATTCGACTCAGCTATAAAGCTGGTTTGTCAATTTCTATATGCCATTGAAAGTGGTCTTGCCCAGATAGTTTAATGGATGACATAGTCGCCTTAGTCTGAGACTTGCCTCAAATTTAAAATTTTGATGTTTAGATTTCATATTTCTTAACATATTATGCGAGCCCAAGTCAAAGCAATATTTAGACTATATCACATCATCATTTGATTCAGGAACTGCAATTATGTTTTAAGTGATTTCAAAGAAAACTATACCAGTTTACTGTGTTTTTTATTTTTTTATTTTATAATTAATAAGGCGAATCTTAGTAACAGATAGCAAACTTATAATTAGCTCATCAAAATCAAATCATGAAAACATATTACAAACAAATAATGGCTTTTTTATCTTATTAAAAAACATGAAAAACGTTTTTGCTCATAATTTTTAAAACTAGAAGTCTAGTTTGGCTTGTTTGAGAAGTATTTATAAAGAAACTGCTTAGCTTGTTAGCAGTCACCCACTGAGCTATTGTCTAAAGCAAAATTTTGTGTGAAACTCTTTTCAAGGATGTGCACAAGCTTTTTCAACTGGAAAATATTTGTAAAAATTATAAAATCAGATAAAAATTGAATTTGAGTATATAGGCCAACTGTAATAAAAAACATGACATTTTATGAACTAAGCATACAAATAATTAAACCCAACAGTTCCGTGTCAAACATAATGGCCCACATGCTGCGTCACGATTTCACACTCAACGAGAAATATACAAGAACGACAAGATACAAGATACAAAATCGAAAAACCAACTCAACAGTAGTAACCAGCTACTACAATGATTCTACACGTTTTTGGAAACCGTAAACGACACGTTCCAAAGTCAATCACAGACTGTATATGATTGAGCTGTTCTTTTGTTTGGAGAGTATCTACGCCCAGAACATAGTAGGTAAACTTTATAGTATGCAAATTTTGAAATACTCACACTACTGTCCGCCTCTATTGGCAGCTATAACTAGTAGAGTTTGGAAGTTTTTTTATTTATTTTTAAAAATATAAGACTTTAGAATCTGTGGTGCTTAGCTGGACTTGTAGAAAACCTGAGAGCGGCTAGTGCGTGGAGTTGGCTAATTAATTAATTTTCAAGAGCCTGGACTTGAAAATGCGGTTTAAACTATTTTACGAGTTTTACGTGTTTTTTTGTATTTTTGATTTTCGCATTACGCGTCGCAGAATTAAAAAGACAAATTTTGTTGGTAGATTTCACAGCTGTTGCGGCTACTGATTGGAGTGTTAATACCGACCCAATGTTGTCTAAGAAATAGCTCACAGATACATATGTAGATACAATGTGCATGACTTGATATGAGGCAAGATTTATGTTCATACCATAATCAAATTTTAAACGCTTGACAATAAAAGCAACAATAACTTACAAAAACCTTTAAATAATTTTCGCTTATATTGTCATGAACCTTGCTGTTTATTAATTAAGCTTTAATTTGAAATACTAATAAACTTTTGTGTTTGAGT
Organism: Chymomyza costata; assembly: GCA_018150985.1. Taxonomy (NCBI): domain Eukaryota; kingdom Metazoa; phylum Arthropoda; class Insecta; order Diptera; family Drosophilidae; genus Chymomyza; species Chymomyza costata. The sequence goes on along the minus strand of JAECWU010000038.1, from coordinate 140,494 downwards.
TGTATATATTTATATTTAGCTTGATCGTATTACTTATATTATTTTTCATATTGGGCTTGATTCATACAACACATTGATTGATGAACCGACTCAGTTTGCATTTTGGCATCCTTGAGAGAGCGGCAAGTTGTAAGCGTTATCTTCATTTTTTTTTTTTTTTTCGAAAATCTATGCAAATGCTTTTTTGGGTTTTGGATGCATCTGTGTGAGTGAGAAATCGTGCAAGGTCTAGGTCTGCATATGCATATATGGGATATCTGATTACAAAGCGCACGCACAGTGGTACAAGATCGAATGATCCAGTTGATTAGTGCAGTCGTTTTTCAACAACTTGTGAAGTTTTAACAGACGACACAGCTCTAAACTTAATTGAGACTGGCTTTAAAAGGGTGTCTTCATTTGTTTATTTTATGCATATTATTAAAATCGTGCTTGATAAATGTCTTAGCGCATCGCCAGTTTAAGTTATTTATACTAAAAATGTTTAAATAGTATTCAATAAAACGCTTTTTGGAAGAGCTTAAAATTTAAGGTATTTGTCAAAGGAGGAAAAGGTTTTTATTTGTGACGTCACATGTCGCTTAGGTCAAACGTGCCTTAAAAGCGACATAGTCTCTCACTTTCTCTCTCTGCGCTGCTAAGCTAAGTGAACAACTATCTTGAGCTTTGCAAATCTACGCAGAGTGGATACTAAAATTTAAAAGGATGATGTCATCTCATAATTTTGAAACTAAAAATTATATCATTGTTTTCAAGATGCTTTTGTATAATTAAATTCTATTAAAAAACAAAATAGTTATATAACTGAAAAAGTTATTACAGATAAAGTCGATTTAAGAAAGTTGATAGTGTTTTATAACATATTTTTGAATACATTAATTTGGCAATATTTTTAACGCAAATTGTAGGCGTGGCACGTTGTGCCTATCGCTTTTAATAACAAAAGTTAAGATATAGAGATATAATTCCCCCCATTTCTTGTTTTTTTTTTTAGAAATGCTTTCCCTGCCTCTTATGACTCTAAAACTTATTATATAATCATTAAAATTTAATAACTAAGTAAAAAGTGACTAAACTCTTTATTTTTAGAGCATTATACTCCACCATATACAATTAAATGGAATTGAACATTATTTTGAAATTGGTAATAACCTAATTATCTTCTAATAAACATCGGAACGTAAATTAAATCTTTCGTAACTTAATTTCAAATGTGTACATTTTTTCACTGTCTACTTCTTATTGTGAAAACATAGCAATTTAGATTGGGAATAGTGGATTCTTTTTTTTTTTTAAATACACCCAATTTTACTTCGCCTGTTTTTTCACGGTTTTGAAATAACACGGTCTATGTAGAAAAAAAGTTTTTTACACAATTTCATTTGATTTAGCACGAGTAAAAAAGCTATTTAATTGAAATTAAAAAAAAAATATATATTTTTATTAACCTTATCTTTTAGAAAATTTTTCTGGAACATATCAACCGTGTAAAAACAGAATTAGGTGTACTCTTCATTAAAGGCATATACGCATTTGGGATATCCCATTTGGGACTAATTTTTTATATGAAGTTTTGTCATTCCGCGCGAAATTTTTCGAACTGCGTAGACCCCTTAAGATCAAAATTTTTTCTTTAGGCCCATACGCAGCATGCAAAAATTCCGCACGAAATGTCAAAACTTCATATTAAACAAAATATCCCTCCATTTGTGATTTTTTTTTATATGAAGTTTTGACATTTCGTGCGGAATTTTTGCATGCTGCGTACGGGCCTTTATGCGAAAACTTTTTTTTCTGATTGAAGTAGCGATCGTCAAGTTATAAGGAACGCAATGCGACTAAACTTTCTTGGCGCCCAAAAGTTCGTGCAATTTTGAATGTACGTGTGGAACTTTTGCCCAGGGATCGCTTAATCTCATAATATGTTTCTATTCAATTCCTGCATGGCATCGAAGCGGCTTTGACTGAAATCTGTAATACGATGGCGTTATGCAAGTCCACATAGAAAATCGTATTTAATCATCGACAAATTGTTAAAAATTTAATTTTTAAATTGATATAAAATCAATATTTTCAATGCATATTTATAATAATAGCAAGAAGTAAATTTTAGATAAAGTAGGGTTAAGCCGTCATTTTATTAACTGATCAAAAACTTTGTATTCTAAATAAGAACTTTTCAATATAGGAGGAGCCCAATGTTAAGGATTTGCGAAAAAAGTTTAAAGCCACTTGCTTTTTTCAATAAAACTCGAAAAATTGCAAACATTTTTGAATGTCATTTTACATACTTATTTAGTAACTGTTTTTACGTATATATAAAAAAAAAATTTTCAAAATATACATATCTAAAAATTTCATAATATTTATAATGCAGTTGTCATCCGAAATTCGATCATTTTACTATGGGTGCCCTTAAACTATTAATAGAGGCCGAAAGATCCATAATTTCCACAGTAAAAGATTGTAATAAAATGTCAAATCGTTCAATAGCAAAAGAAATTGGTCGCAGCAAAGATGTGGCTAAAAATTTTCTAGGAAATCGCCAAAATTGTGCCAAAAACAACATAACTGGCCGACCATCGACATTCACAAGTGCCCAAAAGCGTCGTTTAATCCAAAGTGCTGCCAACAGTTTTAAGTTTGCTATCCAATTAAGGAGTGAAAATTATGTACCCGCTGGTGTTCGCCGTATTAAACAAATTTTAAGCGGATCTGAACACTTTAAAAACAAAAAAATTAATCCCAAGCCAATGGTGTCAAAAGACAATATCCGAAATTCGGTTTGGACCACCTGCGTTGGACAAATCAATGGCAAAAAATTATTTTTCGGACGAAAAAAGTTTAATTTGGATGGCCTAGATGGATTTTCTTACTATTGGCACGATTTGCGTAAGCAACCAAAAACATTGTTTTCGCGTCAATCTAGCGGTGGATCGGTTATGGTTTGTGGTGCCATTGGGTGCTTCAAAAAGATGCTATTATCATTCATTTCCACAAGAATAAATGCGGAAGAGTATCAGCAAATGCTTCGACCCAATTTTCCAGCACATCGCTTTTAGGGCGCTGGTATGGACTGGAAATTTCATCAAGACAATGCACCGGATCGACAACAGCCTTTTTTCGTGAAAATGGAAACCATCTTTTCAACAATTGGCCATCTGATGATTTCAGATATGAACTTTTGGGACTTTTGGCACGCGCAGTGCACGTAAATGACCGACAATACAACAAAAATGAGGATCTTACAGTGGCGGCTTGGGAAAACATCTCTCAAGTCCAAATAAAAGCATTATATGACAGTCTAACACGTCGAATACTTGCATTGTATGATGCAAAAGGTAAACACACAAAAAATTAAAAAGATGTTTCAATAAATTTGATTTGCGTGCAAAAATAATCGAGTGGCTTTAACCTTATTTCGCACCAAAAAGACGAAAAAATATCAAAAAACCTAAACAAATAATTTGAAAATATGTTTATATTGAAATTTTTTTTTAAATAGGTATACATTAAAATAGTTACTAAATAAATATGTTAAAAGACGTACAAAAATATTTGCAACTTTTCGAGTTTTATTAAAAAAAAAGCAAGTGGCTTTAACCTTTTTTCGCGCACTGTATTTCACCAATTATTTTTGGAAGTTTTGAATTCGATTTATGGTTAGGGTCCTAATTTAATTTCCTGATCAGAGAGTCTCGATGCTACCCAGACCCAAACTCGTTAAATTGTCTATATGAAGACAACCCCAAGTTGGAAAAGCTCAAGTAGATTGTAAATTGTTTCTGCGAAAAAAAAAGGTGACAAGGTCGATTGGAATTTCACTTTCAGCTAATCGATTTTAAGCATTATATTGATCACTATTAACTGTTAAGGGAACATCCCCCCCCACACACCTTGTGACACAGTGACGGAATATTTTTGAAGATTTTCTATATGATCGTGACGCTTCGACAGATTTATTACTCTCGTAATAAAATGATTCAAGCTAGACGTGTTATAGAGGGGCCAGTACATTTCCCCCCGGTCACGGTTTTGCTCTCAACGGCCCTGCTCATATGAATGTATGTCTCCAGGGGTGTAGCAGAAAATCCGTGGCCGTTGGGAAATTTACCGGCTCCTCTATTAAACCATTAGCTTGAATCATTGTGTACTGTAAGTACGACAGTAATAACAACCGGCCCCTGAGAATCCCCCCTCCTACTCTTGGCGGACCTGTATGTCTTTATTGTTTCAAGCACGAGTGCTTGTCAAAGTAATACCATGAAAAATGTTTACACATACATCAAACCCTAAAAATTTTAGTATTTACATTTTTTTAATTTTAAACAATTTACAATTAAGTGTCATTAAAAATGTCGCGTCAATTAAAAACAAGCTGCTAAACATTAAAAATAATAATTTAAAGAATAAGTGTGCTGATTAAGAGCCATTCGTTGAATTCCAATGTCAAAATAAAATGTGTGTTTATTTCACCTCATAACTCAGGTATAAGTCTCTTTAAGTTTTTAATTATACTACATACTTCGTTTCACTGTTGCGGTAAGATGAAATGCAGGGAATCAGCTCATACATCTAGTATATGCATTCCTAAACAAATTCAAGGAACTTTAAACGTATGATGACCATCTTGATATGAAATCACATAAATATAAAGCTATTTATATATATGTAGATATAAATAAACATTATTATAATTATCTATGCGAGCTTATGTTGAACTCTTATACATACAGATATCCGTGAGCAAAACTAACTCAAATAATATACAAATCAGTCCGAAACTTGTCGCTGCAACACTCATTGAATGTCACATCGATCTGGCTTAAGCTTTCAGCTCATCACAAACTCAAAATAAAGACTTATGCATAAGAATTATACTATACTAAATAGTATCTTGCTCTGGCATGCAACAGCACGGAACCGGTGTATGCATATTCAGAATTCCCAATGCTATGGATCATATATCTACAAACAAAGTGTTTCAGATAGGTCAGCGCTCTGCAAAATGTATTCTTATTATTGTTGTATCTTTTTTTTTTTAAACTGCGCTCACTAATATGCGCTTAACTCTGTACTCCCAGAAATAACAATAACAACAACACAAAAAAAACCACTAAAACGAGTGGCTGAGTATTTCAAATAAAAAGCTTCCTTTTTTTTTGCATTTGTCAAATTATTTTTTTGCAAGTTGCCAGTCAAAATTTAACGTTCGAGCGCAGCGGAACGCGTCGCATTTGTTGCTGTTGCTTTTAATTTGACGGTTTTCGATCTATTTTTGTGCCCAAAACTTTGAACAAAACAAAACAATAAGAAACCTCAATCAAAATAAAATCAATAGCCCCCATTGTGTATTAAACATTTTGACAAACTTTTTGCAAAATGTGGCCGCGTCAGCAAGGTTTTTTCAGCAAGGTTGGTGAGCTTCTTTGTCAACAATCTAGGAATAGAAGGGGCTGATAAGGATTGCTTCTGGATTAAAGATGGAAAGCAAATAGATTTATTTATGTATTTCATTTTTTTGAGGTGGTAGTGATTAGAAAAGAAGCTGTTATCGTCACAAAATATATTAAACAGATAAAGTCTGCTCTTTTTCTTCTGGATTCCGTAAACAGTTTGTATATACAAATAACTGTACAAATAGAATTTAAGCCATAAGCACTCCGTAACTTTGGAAGAAGCTCTCAAGTTTTTCTTTCATAGTCGCTTTTCGTTTCCTAACAAGAATAAGATTTGTAAATTTGTTCGAGAATTAAAACTGCATGCTGTGTGTATTCGCGTAATTGTAAATTTTGTTTGTCCGTTTTTCCTGATCTATTTATTGGAGTGTGTGTATATATATATACATAAGGGCGGGTCAATTTGTACTGGGCCGAAAAAACGTTCTGGGTCATTCTAAGCAACTTTGCCCAAGAAACTATGGGTCTAAAATAAATACGAGTCGTCCACTTTTTCAAAATAGATTTTTTTTTCGAAAAATGTGTTCAAAAATCTACTTAGACATTGCATTGAAAAGGCCAAAAAACGCTATTTTTGTCTAGCGAAATGTGTATTTGGGGGCATTTGGGGTCGAGGAATCCATTTTTGACATATATTTTTAATTTGGACGCCGCCAGAGGGCGCTTTAGAGTATTCGAAAAAAAAATAAAAGTTTTAGATGGATAATTCGTTTGTTTATGAAGTTATCGTAACCAAATTTGGCACTCGGAAGTTTTTTATAGTTCCCAATCACTGTGCCAAATCGGTGGACTATATCATATAGCTCCCATTGGACCGATCGGTTAAAAAATCCTACGCCCGTCTTTAACGTACGCCATCTTTTTTTTGAAAATTGACAAAGTGTTCATAATGCAATCTCAAATTTAAAATTTCCCAAAATATTCACCGTTTAAAAATGGAAGGGGTGTGTGTTTTGGGACGTACTCTTTGACGAGTATTAGAAAATAATCCAAATAACTAGGGGTTTTTTCACGGCTTTCTAATGTCACCATCATTAATTTATCACGATTCTGTTCAAAATCTCGTTTCGACACCCTACACAACTAAACGTGGCATTAGATGCATTGTTTTTAACAACATTCTTTACAATGTGTCTCAAATTCGAATCTAAGTAATGAATCCAACGAATGAATTTACAAAACAGTACACTTCCGTACACGACAGAGTTGTGATGCTTAATATTACAGATTCTTTCAATTTGTACAAAATTTATTTATACCAAAACAAAGGTGTATCAAATCCAGTATATTTCCTAAAAACTCCAAAAGATATTTATTTGTCAAATTTCGTTACGATATTTGTATAAACAAACAAATATCAGTCGAATTTTTTCGTTTTTTGGATCGATCGGGGGCTATATGGTATAGCCAACTCATTTTGATAAAATTTCTTGCAGTGCTGAGGAACGCTGAAAAACCGCCAAACACCAAATTTGATAACGATATCTTTATAAAGAAACAAACCACAACGAATTTCGTAGGAAAAACGTTTTTTTGACCGATCGGCCCCATGGGAGCTATATGATATAGTCAATCGATTTTAATCAAATTTGGTCGAGTGCTTGGAAACTCTAAAAAATTTTTCTGAATGCCAACTTTGGTAACGATATGTTCATAAACAAACGAAACAAAACGAATTTTGCACAAAAACACGTTTTTTGGACCGATCGGTCCTATGGGAGGTATATGATATTATTTGTTACAGTGCTTGAGAGCTATGAAAAAAATATTCGTAGATTTTCGCAACTTTTTGTCAATTTTTCAAAAAAAAAAGATAAAAAAATTAAAAAAAATACACAAAAGCGCCCTCTGGCGGCGCTCGAAAAATAAATGTCAAAAAAGGATTCCTCGACCTCAAAAACCCCTAAATACACATTTGGTTAGTGGAAAAATAACGTTTTTTGGCCTTGTAAATGGATGATCTAAGTCGATTTTTGAAAATTTTGATAAAAACCTATTTTGAAAAAGTGGGCGACTCGAAATGCATTTTAGACCCATAGTTTCTTGAGCAAAATTGCTTAGAATGACCCAAAGAATCAAAATCGCTGTGAGCCTTTATACCGAAAAAAATCGACCCGCCCTAATATACATGCATATGTATTTATATATATAAACCTAAGTTTAACATCTAACTGGGAAATTCTGCTATTATTATTCTTTTGAAGTTCATCTAAGTAGGCATAAGGGACTGAGACTGAATTACCACTTACTCCTTGATTGTCCAGCTGTGACAAAGATTTATTTCCCTAACCAAAATCAATAAGAAGTACGAGAAGACTTCATGATATTTTGTAAAAAAAAATTGAATGGCCAGTTGGTGACGTTGGTGCAGCAGCTTTCTCTGAGTTCCTTAACCTGTTTTAGCTTATGAACTCTCTCCAACCTATCTAATGCTTTTAATTTGTACAATAGTTTTAGTGCAGTAAACGAAGGCTCAAAAAAGACGTTTATTGGAAAAAAATACTTAATGGATAAAACTTTCTGGGATCGTTAAGAACCTTATGCTAAGTCTTAAACCGAGCTTTCGTAGCACCGCTCCCTGGCAATATATGTTGGTACGGTTTTTGCATGATATATTTTTTTTGCTATCAAACTTAGAGTCATGACTTAAAGGTCGATATTGTTGCAAATAAAATTATTTATCTATTATTAAATCTATTAAACAAGACTTAAATCAAGGTTGTAGGTTCGTTGATTCAATCACAATGCCTGCTTAAAATATAAAGTTGAAAATCGTGTTTGGAACTTCATCACTTTTCTACGATTTTTTCCAGCAATCGAACAAACAAGTCGCTCGCGAACGCCAATTTTCATAATTTTTACATTTTAACCAAAAAACAAAGCAGAGGACTGCTTGTTTTGTCGACTGCAGCGTATACAAAAGTGATGGAGGATACTTTTTTAAAATATACGGCTAAAATTTCCGAAAAAAATCTACTGGTTTTAAAATAAATATTTGATAATTATTCGAAAAACACTAAACATGATTTCCAACTTTCAATTTTAAACAGGAACTGTGCTTCAACCAATTACCCTACAACCTTGATTTAGGTTTTGTTTGATAATTTTGATCATTTTATTTGCAACAATATCGACCTTTATATCATGTCATTAGTTGACAGACCGTGCTAATTTTTGACACAGTAATTAAGTACAGTCCTACCAACTTAAAAAAAAAAAAAAACAAAAAAATGCTAGAAAGTATTTAGCGCGGGCAGTTAAAACTACAATTTCCGGAAACTACATTGTCTTAATGTATATGTGTTCACGTACCACACTGTATTTTGGTAAGGTTGTTTTTTATACCCTGTATCAAGGGTATATTAAGTTTGTGCAAGCCGAAAATGTATGTAAAATATAGAGGGGAAATTTTGTGGATTTCTGCGGCCACCTCATTTGGTCGACCACTGCGACCCTCTTCGAATTCTGCCACTCAATATTTTAATGTTCCAAACAAACGAGAAGAATATCCTCGAAAAGAAGCTTTAAGATTTCCTCTTTTTGTTTTTTTTTTCGAACATTTACCAACACTTATACGTTTGCTAATTCGAGGAAGGCCCTCGCTTGTTACTGCTGGACGCGTCATGCATTTGACCTGTCAGAACATTGATTTTTATATTTGAGTTTTATTCTTTTGAAGTTTAGTCATAAAACGTTGAAAATTTCGGGCTTTCTATGGAAACATACCAGATATGTATTTTATTATTTTTTAAATATACTTTTGAGTCCTCTTACCTTTTCCGTCTTGCTTTTGCAATATTTTTAGTTTATTTCATTGCAAACGTTGAAAGAAGAACATATAAAAAAAAAAAATTTGTATTATTTCATTATTTTTATCCCAATAGTGTCGAAATGTGATATCGGAACAATTTTGCTATTTGCTTATGGCTGATTTTGACAATAAAATAAAATAATTTTGGAAATTGTGCATCTTATGTTATGATCAACGGTTGCTTAGATATGGTTAACAATCCCATAGTCGAGATTTGCCGACTATAAATGTAAAAAATAGGAACGCTTAAAAATTATAACTCGATTATCATTATCCCATCACAGCCAAATATTGCACTGATCTGGTTTGTAGGCATACTACTAGCTCTCGCAAATGCAGCGCCTCCAACATTTACGGGATCCAGTGCTCAAGATCGCAACGCGAAGACGATCTACTATACAAATAAACCGGCTGATGCAGCAGGTCGCTACAATTTCGAGTTCCAAACAACGAATGGAATTACCACCAAGGGCGCAGGCAATGAGCATGGTGCTGTGGGTGTAGTACAGTATGTGTCCCTTGAAGGTCTGCCCATAACACTGTCCTATACGGCAGATGCCGACGGATATAAGCCGGAGGGCAAACATTTGCCAGTTGTACCGGACTATGTGCTGCGCTCGCTCGAATATATACGAACACATCCAAAAGTCGATGAGCGCAAGTCGCGGCGTCTGTGAAATACTTAAAATAATAAATAATATATATAATAATATAAATAAATATTTTAATTAAAATGTGCTTGGCGGCCGACAAGATAAGAAAGTCAAAAAGTTATTGTTGTTGTTGCTGTTACTGTTACCAAGATGATAATGGATTTATGTTTATGGTTTTAATATGTAAATGCGACAAACTGCAGTGACAGCAACAACAAGCAAACAAACCAAATTAAATTTTGTAGTAAATAAAAGTCTCATATATACATAGGTATACTTATGTATGTGCTTGTGTATTTATATAAAACAAACCAAATTATAGCAATCAATAAAATTGTACAAAAATTATTTGCCTTATTAATTGAATGAATTCCAACACATGAGCCAAAAGCCGGCTGATCCAAACTTCAACAAAACATGGACGCTTTAACGCTCATTGAAAGCGGCGTAGAGGGCTTGTTCTGACGTTCTGACAAGAACAAGATGTTTAAATAATATTTTTGTGTTGTTTTATTTTAAATATTAAAGTGTATAAATATTGGTTAATTCATATTATTTTAGCACAAGACCAAACCTGTTCAAATGGCCACTTATTTTGTGTGGCACAGTGAAGATTGTCTATAAAAGGCGAGGATATTTATTAAATGTTATTAATGTTTTAAGCTTCTAAGTTAAAGTAATTAATTGAACCACTTAATGATTTGTTTAGCTGTTAAATTGGTGCAAATGCAATGTTAATGTATAATATGACTATTATTAGTATGTACACATTCTTGCTGTAAGCAATATAAGATTGTATTTATTTGAAAAACTTTTAGATTCTCTTTTTACAAGCTCTACAAAGAAACGAAAAAGGATAATAAAATTGATAGGTTAACATTAAATTTGGGAACCAAAACAGCTGAAATTTAGAAAATATACGCTGGCAGTATCGATATTTTTCATATTTGATTGCCTAATATATCGATACTTTCAAAAGACTTTTTTTTCATTAAATCAATTCTTTTGTGTCTTAAAATATCGCTTAAATATTTGATGGTCTTTGCTTTAAAAAAATGAATTAAACTTATACATATTCATATACATTCAATTTGTGCTGCACTACGGATTTTTTTAAATCAATGGATCTATGTTTTTATCTACTAATTAAGCAAAAGAACAAATGCATTTTGGAAATCTTTCGAATTTGTGTTTATTTTAAGAATTTAAAAACTATGCCTTTATGCGTTTTATTGTTCTATATTTATTGTAAGGTCGAATCGGGATTCAATAGAAATTGGGCTAATTTTACCTAATCCTTAACAAGTTTTGACCTCGGGATTGAAAGGTTTAATTATTGCATCTGAATTTTTTGTCACCTCAAAGAAAGACAAGCCTAAAATATATATTTGTATATCCTGTACCTTAAGTTACAACGCGTATGTACCTAAAGTTTGAACAGGGTGTGTAGAGAAGTCAATATAGCTACACCATTAAAACTTTTATTTATTTCTTTTATTTCATCCAAATCGGCGTAATATTTTCATATGTATCTTTAGGGACATAATTTAATTCATTATTTACGCTGATAATAATAATAAAAATTTCTCTGACTGATTATTTTGTCAGTCGACCCTGGGCGGAGCATGGGGATCTCTATTAATAACCGTTCGAAGAGAACAGGGACCTATAGTTTATAGCTGAATCCGAACGGCGGTATCTTGAATTAATAGAGATTTTCTGGGCAAATAGCGTCTTTTTGCTACCGATGCCAGTGCTTAGGCGAGGAATCGAACCACCGACCATCGGGCTGTAAAGCGAGTACGCTACCACTACGCTACCGACGGATGCTGATAACAAAATTTTACGATCGGAAGTTTTTTAGAGTTCTCAAATTTCATAAAAATCGGTTGACTTTATCATATAGAACGAATCGGTAAAAAAAAATTTTGAAGATCATAAATATTTTTTTACTAAATTCGTCTGTCAGTTGTTTGACGTACCTAAGCTCTAATGCTTAATTTGATCGGTTGATTTATTTATTTGGTTTCTGTAATGGTACAGGCTATCCCGATTTTGACTGTTTTAACAAGATTGGTCAGCATCAATCGGTTTTATAGTCCGTCCTTGTAGTCTTTACTGAGGCTATTCTGTCCAAAGACGCCAGAGGAAGGCTTTAAAACCATTGTTGGATGGATGGGCGATTCCGAATTCACTCTTAATTCATAAAATTTGTGCTTATTCCATAAGTATTTTGGAACGAAACAATTTTTTGTATTCATGTAAGTAAATAAATTGATAAATATTTATTAGCTACGATTTTATTTATTTAAATATGTAACACGCGTTTCGTTAATAGGTAATATAGTTTTTCAACACTGACAAGCCAAAGGACATTTTCGCACACAAGTGGATATGGCATTTGTTGAGCTAGAGCATTTTAATTTTGACAATCGCAGCTTAAGGTTGTGTGGAAATACAAAATAATAAAGTTAAGTATCAGGTGAGTAAAAACAAAACACGTATTCAAATGTTACTTTACTAGAGCATCAAAAAACCATGCGGCTGATTCTAAGCGTCTTTGTGTGGAACATGCAGCACTTTAAACTTATTATGGATTCTCAAAAAAGAAAAAATTGCTGAGTGAATTGTTTCCAATAAAATTTTGTTTTGATTTTATCACTTAAAGTGAAATCACAAAGAAGTTAAGTGTGTATGTGTGTACGTATAAGTTAAGCTCATCATTCTATAACTGCAAATTGTCCTCCTATTTCCCTATATCTTTTTGGTATAAAGAAAGAATGTCATGATGTATTTTCTTGGAACTCATTTATTCATAGTATGTTTTTTACATATTTTTAGGAAAATGGGAACATAGTTGCACGAAATACATATATAAATGTATTACAAGCTAAGCAAAATAAAGGGTCAACTGTATGAATGCTATGCAGCTATCTGACAAATATTAGTAGTGATTCTCAAAAAACAATGATAGTATGTCGTCCTGACATGTCCTTTTTGCAATTTATTTTTTTGTTAAACTTATATAGTGGGTTTCAAAAGTCACAAACGCTATACTAAAAAAAAAATCCAACAGATTTCATTACAACAATTCACGTAGGTACAAAAATAAGATGTATGTAATACGCTTACTATAAACAATACTACATAGATAGCCACTATTATGCATTTATACATACATATGTACATAATATTTCTTTAAATTTTTGTTAAAAACTAAGCCTATAACGCCATTTTCATTAATGTATTGCTTCGCACAAGCCTTTAACTTAAAAAGATGTTATTTTGATATTCTAGTTTAATGTTACTAAAAACAGCAAAACGCATATTGTGGTTTTTTCATATTTTAATGAGAATGTTTAAATTTGACATAAAATTTGTTAATAATTTTTCTTAGTTTCCACTACAACTTCGCGGTTCGATAACATTATTACTATCGATAAAACGTAGTTTAGAAATAACAAGCTGTTTTATAAAAGCGTGTTCAGTACTGCAAACAAAAACTTACCAACATTAAGTAAACTCATTTTCGTGAACTATTTACAGAATAATAAAGGTTTTCATTCTATTTATTTGTTTAGCTTTGTGCAATATTTCAGCTGCATAATTATATTGGTATCGATTAATTGGAGTTTGTACGTTAAGCAAGCGGCATATTGCACACTTCATCAAACAAAAAGTAATAACATTAATCAAATCATAATGAAAAGACTAAGGGATAATGACAAGGATAAGCCAGCTATCAATGTTGATGTTGACATTGCCGGAGAGGCTAGCAACAACTTATTGAACGCCAGTAACAACAGCAAACACGCAGCAGCTGCTCCTGTTACGACCTCTTTGCGCACCACAGGACGCGTGAAAGTAAGGAAAAGTACAATTTAACTAATTGCTTTGATTTTAACAATTGCTTTCGGCCATAGAAACCAAAACTTGTCTACGATCCGTCAGATAACTATATTGCACGCGCATCCCGCGTATCCAGTGCAACATTAAACAACTTCCTGCCAAATCTTAGCGTCAATATCACAAAAAGTGACAGTGCCGATTCCCCGGCTGACGCCAATGCTGAGCAGCAGTCCCAAAAAATCTACGATAGCTGCGCAAAATGCGGCAAAAGCCATTCCGGTTCTGGACACAAAAACAGTTTTCTCAGCTGCAAAAGCTGCACTCTTAAATGTAAGTGCAAACGCTTTGTGAAATTTTTAAAAATACCTATATTTTTATGTATTTTTATTTTTTGCTTGGAACTTAGGGCATTACAGCTGTTTGCCCACTAGGTTTGAGAGCGCAGCTCGCAAGAAGTTCAGATGTGAAATGTGTCGCACATGTTGCGTTTGTTTGCTTGCTAAAAACTGCGAAATGCAGGTGAGTTTAAGAAGTGGAACTTTAACTTACTTATTTATTATCTTTTTTGTTTTTTTTTCAGAATGAAATGGTTGTTTGCAGCCGTTGTGCCGATGCTTATCATTTGGACTGTCATGTTCCAGGAATCTCCCGCCCAAAGCTATATAACCCCAAGTGGAAATGCAAGAACTGTAATAGCAAAACCGACCTTATGCGAAAGCCTGGTCCCAAACCCAAGTCAAGCAATTTTTCCGTTTTGGGCGAATTCACCAAGGGCAATAAAAAGCCACGTCTATCAGATGCAATTGTATTCCCCAGTAAGGACATAGATACCTCTCTGCCTAACACTACGGATATTACTTCTAATTCAACTAAGACCAACAAGCAAATCGCGGATAGCACTTCAAGAAGCGCCGAATCGTCGCCTAAATCAGATGTTAAAAAATCAAAGTTTGATGATGTCTGCTTTGTGCGCAACTTTACCAATGGCTTGAAAAAGCAACATGAGGATCTACTTGAAAACAATGTAAAATGTATTACTCTTACTGGTACCCCAAATTCAACTAAGAAAACAAACCAAAGCCCTGATAGTACTTCAAGAAGCAAAGCAGTGAAGTTGTCTTCGGAATCAAAACCAGCCAAACAAAGCAGAAAAATAGGTGTAATAAGGACTAATGATAACCGTGCTAAACCAACGAAGCCCGTTGATGTCATTGAAATTGAGGATGAGAGTGACTCGCCATCCAATGGTAATGTCACGGCCGTGAAAAATTGGTCCGTAGATCAAGTAGTTAAATACGTACAGAAGCGTTATCCCAACGAGGCGCATGTTTTTAGATATCAGGACATTGACGGCGCTGCATTGCTTTTGCTCACTCGACAAGTCATCATCGATCAATTTGGATTAAAACTAGGACCATCGCTGCGCCTATACGAGCTGGTTAGCACGTTGCAAAATAAAAGTGACGATGTAACACTCGCCTGGTATAACTAGAACATAATGAATCCACAGCATAGTAAATTATATCACCAAAAAACAACCTAGTTATTTTTGTACATCTTTAGTGATATGATATATTTGTTGCGAATAAATAGAGGCGACGCAAACAGTAAATTGCATTTACAAGCATGTCCAGAATAAACAACAGAGTCCATACGGACATGCTTTTTTGAATTTGAGAATATTTATAAAAACTCTATAGGATCACTCGGCGACGCAAAGTCTGTCTTTCATACACTTAATTAGTCTAAAATTATTTTGGCTATTTAGATTAATGAAACCAAAACTTCTGTATCTTATTTGCCTAATGAACTTTATTGCATAATCCCCTAAAGACGAAATACCTATTAAATCATGTTAATATATGCTATGAAACGACGATGTTTCTACGTTTTCAAGTTGAGCACCATGCATTAAGACAAAGCCAAAGCTTAGACACGCTCAACAGGAATTTTTCTCTAAATTTGTATCTTCCAAAAAGAAAAAAAAAATGAAATAAAATGATCTATTTCATATGATTGTAGTATTCACTGTTGGCAACTGTTCCGGCAGGTTTCCAATGACAAGCTTTTTGTCGCACGTTCAGCAATAATTAACACGAAAGCAACGTGCACACTTTAGCATACATTATAAGTCATTTTTTGAGATTGAAAGTAATTTAAATAAATTACGAGATTTATATTTAAAAATAATATTTCTTTTTGTTTTTTATTTACTTATTTATAAGACAATATCGGTGCATATGGCTGGAGGCTGGTCTCAGTCCGTACATTATCGACTGGAAAACATTAATGTTGAATATATTTTTTATACTTAATATTCACGGTAATTTCGGCTCAAGCATTATAAAAAGTTTTATCCTAAAAAGTATAAGAGTTGCGATCCCTGATAAAAACTTTGTTGCTCTAGCTAAGCATTTTTAGGTTTTTTTTATTTTTAGTACCTGTGTTTAAATTTTATCTGCCCTACCACCGGTTTTTAGAGCTGCTTAATGTCAAAAGCTTGAATGCACGTTCTTTGTATATAAAAATTTTCATCTTGTCACATGCTTCTACATAATTATATTAATTTTAAATTAATCAACTTTTACAAAAACGGAATACATTTAAGCTGCAAGAAAATAAGCTATCTGGAATATAGCGTAGTGCACAATGCATGAAAATCTTCACATGTTTTGAGGCACTATTTATTGCATTAAAGTAGCATTTTTTATAAAATTTTTATTTTCTTATAGTACCTCTTCCATTACTTAATGTTTTACTTGGCACCATCCTTTCCCTTGGGGGTAGGTCCATCTTTTGTCGTTTCATCTTTGGGAGGGTCTGGAGTTTTAGCCTTTATGGTTGGCGGCATTGGAGGATCGCCTTTTTTGGGGAGCTTGTCTGTCATCTTGGGCTTTACATCGGCTTTTTTATCTTTATCTGATTCAGTTTGGTTTTCACCCTTATGATTCACTGTATCTTGTGGCTTAGCGTCTTCTTTTGGCGGTGCCGTAGCTGGGGCACTCGGCCCGTCTAGGGACATAGACGCAGCCATGTTTTGCGCCTTTGCTAAAACTTCTTCCACATCACCGACCATATAAAAAGCTATCTCTGGTATGTCATCATATTCCCCGTTAAGAATGCGCTTGAATCCATCGACTGACTTCTCAATGGGAACCATTTTACCTGGATGACCGGTAAAAACTTCAGCCACTTGAAATGGCTGTGATAAAAAACGCTGTATTTTCCGCGCACGAGCTACTGTAAGCTTGTCCTCCTCAGATAGCTCATCCATGCCAAGAATAGCAATGATGTCCTGTAATTAAAAAGTTTACGCAAAACTCCAACAAGTGGCTCTTCCAGCAAATACCTGCAAGGATTTGTAGCTTTGTAAAGTCTTTTGTACAGCTCGGGCCACATTATAATGCTCTTCACCCACAATGTCGGGATCCAAAATACGCGATGAAGAGTCCAAGGGATCCACCGCTGGATAAATGCCCAACTCTGCAATTGGACGTGACAACACAGTAGTGGCATCCAAATGGGAAAACGTAGCCGCTGGTGCCGGATCAGTTAAATCATCGGCTGGCACATAAACAGCCTGTACGGAAGTAATGGAACCGTTTCGGGTACTAGTTATACGCTCCTGCATAGTGCCCATGTCTGTGCTAAGAGTGGGTTGGTAACCCACAGCAGAAGGAATACGACCTAACAACGCCGATACCTCAGAGCCAGCCTGGGTAAAACGGAATATATTGTCTATGAACAACAAGACATCTTGTCCATCAATATCCCGGAAATACTCGGCAATGGTTAGACCTGTCAACACCACGCGACTGCGAGCACCTGGTGGCTCATTCATTTGCCCGTATACCAGTGCCACTTTGGAAGTGTTATCTTCAATTGAGATCACTTTGGACTCAATCATTTCGTGATACAAGTCGTTCCCCTCACGTGTTCGTTCACCAGCACCGACAAACACTGAGTAACCACCATGTGATTTGGCTATGTTGTTTATTAGCTCCATAATAAGCACCGTTTTGCCCACGCCAGCGCCGCCAAATAGTCCGATTTTGCCGCCTTTAACATAAGGTGCCAGCAAGTCGATGACCTTTATGCCAGTGACCAGAATTTGCGGCTTGACACTAAGCTCCTCCAAGGTAGGAGCATCATTGTGTATGAAAGAATAGAAATCGCTTTTTATTTCGCCGCGTTCATCTATAGGATCGCCAACAACGTTGATAATACGACCCAAAACTGCGGCGCCCACAGGTACGCGTATAGGAAAACCCGTGTCGAATACTTTTTGACCACGTCGCAAACCTTCCGTTGAATCCATGGCTACAGCACGTACCACATTATTGCCCAGATGATGGAAGCACTGGGTAGTACACAGACACAATTGGATTGAAGTTTACAAAAGTTGAGTTACTTATTTACCTCCAACACCAGACGACCAATTGGCGCATCTACTACTTCCATGGCATTGAGCACCTCGGGCACCTCATCTGGAAAGTAGACATCCACAACTGGTCCAATGACAGCATATATGACACCTTCCCTACGTTTGCCTAACAATGACGCAAACGACTGGCCAGCCGAGCTGGTATCACCTGATTTGCCAGACTTGCTGGTATCCTTATCTTCATTCTTTAGAGAAGATTCTACATTGTCATCACAAATTGACGCATTCGTATTTTGGTGACCATCGCAGTCAATTTCATCGACGGGTTTTTTGCACTTATCTTCGTCATCTGAAATTTGATAATTATAACAAATACTAGTCTTTTTAGTATATGTAGATGACCCACCCTTCTTATCATAGCGTATTAAAGATCCATGAAAAATACGGGCTTGGCCAAAATAGCCTGCTGACAGCACACTGCGATTTCGTCCTTCAAAGAAAGCTAAAAAGTTCTCAGTTTTACCTGCAGCCAATCCGACAAACTTATGCACTACCCGTGACAGCAACATTTTTTTTTTTTTGATATTTGAATACTTGCTCTAATCGAGTTCCTTACACAAATGATTTAAGACAAGTGAAAATTCAAGGCCTACTACGATTGTAGTATTCACAAATACAGTAAAGAACAACAAAATAAAAATATTCAAACTCAGGAACCCAGTTGTGTTTCATAACTGATTTAAAAGCGTTCCTTTGTTGAAAGAAATGTCGAAACGTTGTGAGGTCACGGTTTCAAAGCACATGAATTTCACTGCGTGGAGACGATTCAACGAAAACTCTGGTGCGGAAAAGCAACTCTTCCCATGACGGCTAGATAATGTTGTTGTTACTGTTTTGACTAGCTGCCCACTAATTTCCACGATATCAGCGATATTTTCGCAGACAAAAACTGACGTGAGCATCCTAATTCCTATACTAAAATACATGCAACAAATAAACGATCCGAATTTCGGGCCATAATATGCTTCTTTCAGAGTTCTGAGGACAATGTGCCATGTTCAATATTCAAACATTTAAAAAAAATACATGCAAACAAAAAAGAAAATTAAAAAATTACATTAAAAAAAAATATATGAAACGTTGCACAAATGAATTTAAGATATGGCTTTTAGTTATTTATATAATTTTATAAAGCTGTCGTTTTATTTAATGGCAAAAAGTTCCTTTGTGTTTGGTGGCGCGTTTAAGGTCTTCTGTAGATTCAAAACACACTATCGAAAACATCGATTGATTTCACGACACCAGCAATTTTTGTACTCTGTAGACTGTGCTTAAAAAAAATTTGTATCATGTTAAAGCGCGTATTTACAACAAAATACAATCCCATACACATTTAAACCAAAAATTGTTTTTTATGTACAATTCAAATAAATCCGACATTTATGATACCATATGTTACTTATCGATAAGCCATTAAAACTCGATACTTAATACACAACCGCGAAAAAATGTTAGAAAGCTTATGTATACTTTTGTTATTACATTAAATTGTACAAAACTACCCTTAAACAATGATTTTCAATTTTTATTTTATCAATTTGTTGTATTGCTTCATTTAAATAAATGTATCCATTTTTATCATACAAAACTATACAAAACTTACCTTTTAAAAAAAATTAAAAAAATTTTGGATTGATTTTGTTTATTTTTTAGTTTCTATATAAGCAATTATCTTGCTACTGTGTCCAAAAAGTAAGGTGACATTTGAATTTCAACTGCGTGCGCAAAAATTGGATTTGGCAATTATTTTTTTTGAGGTTGGCAGGACTGTCTTTTTCGTCTATGCCAAGTTACACGACAAAATATTCATTTGAGTGTTTGAGTACGCTTCGTTTTTGTGAGCTGCTAAAAGTGAATTTTTCGATTCTCACAATGTCTAAATTTGTTGAGCAGAGAATTTGCATTAAATTTTGTTTGCGGAATGAATTTTCTGCTGCTGATTCGTTGAGAATGGTGCAGAAAGCCTTCGGTGATCAGGCTATGTCGAAAAAAAATGTTTACAAGTGGTATAAAGAGTTCCAAGCAGGCCGAGAACGTGTCGAAGACGAAGAGCGTCCTGGACGCCCATCAACCTCAACCAACGAAGTTAACGTCCAAAAAATAATAGATTTGGTGTCTGAAAACCGTCGATTAACGATCAGGGAGCTTGCTGAGGATGTTGGCATATCAAAAGGGTCAGTCAATACCATTTTGAAGGATAATTTGAGCCTCTAACGCGTCAAATCTCGACCGGTACCAAAAACATAAAGTATAAACTTTTTAATAATTATACGTTATTTTACTTAATTTTAACATAAATTGATCGATAACAAGGCCCACCAAGTGTATTAAAGAGACCACTAAATTTATTTAGTGCCTTAAATGTACGAACAAAAAGTGCTCGTTTAGGCTATGGGCTGCCCAGCTCTGCTCTTAAACAAAAGATTGTTTTTGTATTAAACTCTATTGGTTAGAAATATTGTAGCAACGTTGTTTTAATCCATAACTATAATATAATTCGCAACCTTGTATACCGCCGCTATATTTTTAACGAAGCGTTCACCTTGCGTGCAACCTGGGGTGGTTTCCTAGGAAACTCCTTTGTGTCAAAACAGAACAAAACAGTAAAATTATTTGCCTAACAAAATGGAAGTGCTCTCCAATTATACATCACCAGTGATTGAATTCCGTGCTACTCAGCCTCTAGAGAAACAACATGTCCTTGTGGATAATTGCACGGGCACAGATCCCACGCCGGCCAGCTTAGATGCCTTTACCGAAACCCAGGCAAAGCAAAATGCTACCACACAAACTGAACTAGATGCACTCGGTAGCGCCGAGTATGACGTGCGTGCTCTGGCGAAATGGTTGCACAAAATATATCCTATGGTAGAGCAGGAACTGCTGCTCGGCCCCACGCCGATGCTGGATCAACATTTACACATAACAGATGCTAGTCAATGCTATCTTTATGAAGATCTCAAGGTGCAAACCTATCAGAAGATTAGCATGAACAGTGTGGAAAACGCTCAAGGTTTGGCCACTTGGCTATCTGTGCATACAAACGATGCGCCGGTATTGTTGGCGACAACAGTAGCCCCACACGACGACTGGTGTGAGCATGTTCAACAAAAATTGAAAGTCTTTGTGCCCAAGCGCATGGCTCAAGGCAACTTTGTTGTCTACACTGAAGTTAAGAGCATGGTCTTAAAGTGTTGTCTTCGCAACCTGAGTACGAATAGTTTTAATAAGGACATCTTTGCGGGGGCCACTATGGATGGGGAAATCTATATATGGCGCTACGAGCAAGCTCAGGCGCGCGGCAGCGTTGATATAAAACAGCTGCATAGTGTGAGCTCTACTCAAGGAGCTGCAGTGGCTCTGGATTGGGTAAAAGAGAAGCGTTTGCTAGTGTGCTATGGCAATGGTATTGTGCGCCAGTGGTTGCTGGGCAAAGAAATGACGCTAGAATGGGAGTAGGTAACAACAACAATTGTAGATCTTCTTTAACAAAAAATACTACTTAGATACAAGCTACCAGCTGCTACTACCAATGCCTCAGAGCTGACAGCCATGATCTCGTTGGATTTGAATGATTTTGTAGTGGGCGCTAATGACGGAGGCATCTATCGTTGTTGGCACAATGGGCGAAATGCTGCAGCCGGTCCGGTTAAGCAGCTACAAGTATTGACATTACGACGACATCGTTTTATGGTTTCTACGCTTTTAAAAACCAATTTGGGTGGGCATTCCATGGTCCTGAGTTGTGATTTAAGTGGTCAAGTCTACTACCATGATGTGCGGCATGCTGATGAGGTAGCTGGAAAATATATCCCACACCAAAATTTAATAAACACATTCCTTTCGCTAGGATGCGGCTCAGTTGGTTGTGCAAATACCATTGCCTTTTAAGAATGCGATTGCTTGCAGCCGAAATGGAAATATCATCTATTGTCCTAGTAATGATGGTGCCTTGGAATATTATAGAGTCAACGATGGAGCTCAGGCATATGTAAAAGGCGCCTTACGCGGTAAAGGCAGTCTTATCAAAAGCAGTGATAATGGGTAAGATATCTACTATTTTGATGATCATACCTTTACAGTGTTACTCACAATAAGTGTTTATTTCAGTTGCTGGATAATTACTGGACTTTATGGTGATGAGTTTCAAATATTCTACATACAACATTAAAATTAGCAGGCTGTAAAATTCCGATCACAAAACTTCATTAAGGACTTGAAAGACGTGAACGATTCGTTTGATCATTTTATTCTCATATACATATGCGCTTAAATTTATTTATCGATTTCAACTATTAATGTTGCTATTTACACGAGTTTTTAGTTTAAAATTTTTCAGTTTGCTAACAAATATAAATAAGAACTTCTCTGTATATCATTTGAAAAATAAATGTGCCAGTGCTTTTGGCATACAAGAATTAAAGCCTTGCTATTATAAGGTATATAATAAATTGTAAAATTATGACATCGTTTATGTATTGCAATTGTGCTTTTGCTTACATTTACATGGTAAAATTTTTCAAATCTCAACTACTATCAAACAATCAATGCCGAAAAACAGCGTGCGTACATCCATTTATTATCATGTTTGTATGGTATATAAAAATAATGTATAGTAAATATTATTTTTTTTTTTTGTTAGCATTTGTTTACAATGACATAATTACAAAGTGGCAATAAATGAATACATTTTACCATTTGCACTAGCGTAAAATAAATTATACAATTAACATTAACGAGATGTATATATATATATATATAAATATAATAGAACTGCACACAATTTTGCTAAATCTCTCATAAGCACATTCCTTCTTTAAGACAAGACAGACTCAGGCTTCTTAACACGCTACTCCTTTTTTTTTTTTTTTTAACTGCACATATTAAATACATATTGTTGTTGCTGTGATAGTATGTAGTATGCTATAACTAGTGTCTACACCGCAAAAGTTAAATTCATCTTAATTGAAGAGCACTGTATTAGGATCTTCGTTATCCATTTGTTTAACATGGCGCAAAACGTCTTTTTTCGTTATAACACCAAGCAGTCGGCTGTAAAAATTAATTAATTAACAGTTGACAAACGGAAGGCTATACAATCTTACCCATTGTGTGTGACAAGAGTCTGACGCAAGCCCAGTTTGCGGAACATATCGACCACAGTTTCCATTGGTGTTTGATCGGTTACAGTTATTGGTGCCATGTCGAGTATCTTCTTTAACTTCAGGGGGGGCGGTCCTAGGTTCTGCGTAGGTGCATTTGAGGTAAATAATACTATAGAGTTGCCGTTGATGCCCTCGATAAGACGCTTTGCGTTGCCTTAGAAATAAATAAATATTTATTTATTAAATATTAATTCGGGGCTAAGGTAGTAAACAAAATCTTACCTATTGCTAAGTTTAGATCTCTGCGTAACACGAAGCCAACCAAATATTGATTCTCTCTAGACACCACCACTGGATAGCCATTGTGCTCGGTCTCCTTAAGCAAATTTTCCACATCATCCACAGTCATAGAATCTTGTGTGATGACATTCAATGTTTCATTGCGCCTATATATTTAATAGAAAAAATTAGTTTAATAAATGGATATTAAGTAACATATAATATTAAGAACACCTAGCTCAGGAAAATGGATTTACTTGGCAACTGATGTGATAGAATTAAATACATTTATTTGTACCACTATTTTAGTACATTGTTTACAACTTCCTCAAAAACCTAAGCACCCTGAACAAATAATTATTTGGCTTAAAATCAAAGATGTTTAAGTACTTACTTTGGCTGCATTACATCCGCCGCTAGTGTTGTGTGTGCAAACTCTTCTTTGCTATCAAGGAACGGGTAACCATTCAACGCTATATGCGCATCGTAGATGCCCTATATTATAATACATAAATGAATTAGTGATTATTTAAAGTGAGTTATTATAAAGTAATTACCTGCCTGTCCAATGCATCGCCCACCCATTTGGATGCCATAGCTGCAGCCATTAAGGGCACAATGTATCGTACACCGCCTGTTAACTCAAACATAATGACCACCAAGGAGACAGTCATGCGAGTAACGCCTCCCAGCACAGCCGCTGCTCCGACAACAGCATATAGACCCGGTGTAATCAGATTACTATCCGCGCATTCTCCGGTAAAGAACCAAACATTGGGATAACTATAGGCAAATTGTTCTACACCAATGCCTACAATGCGTCCCATAATGGCACCCAGCAGCAGTGACGGTATAAACAGACCGGCAGGCACTTTCATGCCAAACGTAAAGATGGTCAGAGCTAGTTTTAACATAAAAGCTAGCATTAGCAGCCAAATGGAGCTGTAGACACCTGGACCCGGTTCGGTAACCTCTATTGTAGTTGTGCCCGTTGTAATGTTCATGCGTTTGTAGTCGCTGTTAGTGAAAGTAAGAAAAAACAATTCAAAATACACATTTTCCTCTAAAAATTACATACCATAAAGGATTGGTAAGATCACCAGGCGAGCATTTGCTAACTAACAAAAATATTAGTTCATTCATATTCATACGCGTGAACGGATTTGGATAGCAAATAATGCCCGTGACTAGCGTAACAAACAGCACTTCCATGACGGGATACTGTCCCAATTTGCTAAACTTTCTATAGCGACACCACCAGAGATTTGCTTTGATAAAGAATGTGCCAATGACGCCCTGTAAGAATTTGCAATGAATGTATTACATATATTATTGTATATATGCTCGAATGCTTACGCCCATTATGCCAAGAAAAACAAATGGTATGAGTTCAAAGAAAATCCAGGGTTTGTTGTACTCCACAAAGAATAACACGGAATGCTCATTACCAAAAGGCGTTAGTGAGCGCAAGACAAAAGCTGCAATCAACGCACAAAAGAATGAACGCCACAGTGTCTTTAGCGGAAAGTAGTAAGAGACCTCTTCTAGTGAGAACAGCACACCGCCAATGGGTGCGCCAAAAGCAACTGAAACGCCCGCTGCTGCCGCAGCAGAAAGTATCTCACGTTTTTTTGCCTCATTGCGGCCATATTTAGGAAACAGATGCGAGAATATATTTCCTATACAGCTGGCAATGTGCACCATGGGCCCTTCTTTGCCCAGAGTCAATCCCGCTGAGACGGAAAGCATTAAACCAACGGATTTTATCAGCAGTGTCCACTTGCCCAGATAACCGCGTATAATAAAACCGGATAAAATAGTTTTTATCTCCGGTATACCCGAGCCGCATGCATAGGGCGCAAACATGCGCACCAAAGAAGCGCTTAGCGAGGCAAAAAGCAACGCCCACAAAATGTACAAGATATATGAAACGATATATGGGCCGGTTCCGTCGCGGCTAAGTCCAAAGATTTCAGGCCACGTTTTCCACTGCAAAAAGAAAAACACATGTTTATTTAAGACAAACACAAATTTTAAGCGAAAACTTACGGTTGAGCAGTTACCCTCCTCGAAAACAGATTGTTTTGCCGGATAGCAGCATTGTTCTCGGTTGAACCAAAAGGCGAGCGGACAAATACCATGTTTAAGATCAGACATCCAACTGGCGCCTATGTCGACCATTCCAGCCACACAGCCCGCCGCAATGCCAACAAGCAGAACGCACAACCAACCGGAGCCGGCATCAATTGACCCCTAAAGTAAAAACATTGTTGAACGATAAATCGAAAATATAGTTTATACCACCATGCTAACCTTTATAAGATCCCATACAGAATCGTGACGCTTTTTGACTATATAACGGTGCCGCATGCGATCTCGTGCAATATCCCGTTGCCAGTCGATTGTATGGAAATCCTCATATTGACCAATGCCCGGTATGTCATCTGGAACATCTGAGCCATAGAAGGAGAGTGCTCCTAGAGTATAGTAGAACATTGAAAGGGCGGTTCAAGCAATGGGATGGAATTAATAATTAATTTAATTGAAAGTTTATCATATACATATGTAAATAAAAGCACTGAACTGTGGCAGGGCAATTTTCACGCAGCTTGTTTTCGTGTATTTAAATTTGAAGCTTATGGATGTATAGTACCTAAATAGCTAGAGGCATTTATTATATTTCGGATTGTGTAGTTCTATAGGTATATTACGAAGCATGTGACATGCGGAAAAGGGCTTCACATACCTTAAAGTTAAAAATTAGTAGACTCTCTAGAAATATATCTTCTAAAACAATAAGCATTCAGTTGGTTCGAGTTTACTCAGTGGTCGTTTTTTATAAAAATAGACAAATTTTAAATGAATAACATTTCTTTAAATCTGTAGCCGATTTACAGTATCAAACATTAGTTGAACTCTATAAATTATTTTGAAGAACAAACGCTGATTGATTAATAGCAAAATGGGAACTTCTAAGCGTAACCCAGACAATCCCTTGATGATTTTGGCTTAATAAAAAACATTTGTTTGATTGGCCTATACTAAAACAATTAACACAAATACATAAGCAAAGTAATAAAAAAATAGTATTTTAAATGTATAAATCAAATGTTTGGAAATGTGAACATTCCATTTTTTTGTGCTGTATGAACACATACAGAGTGTACAATTTTCGGCTCCCAAAAGTTACACTGTTTATTGTTTTTATAAGCCCATATTAAATATAACGCGAGTTTATATACTTATGTGTATGAACAACTGATGTGACAATTGCCGCGACATCTTTCAATGAAACCGCATGATATTTTTTCTACATGATAATGATTAATTGAGAAAATAGAGCGCCAGGCAACGGCTACAGCCGGCTTTTATCCACCATTAACATGTGGCTAATTGAAAACTTAAATTCAAAATAATGAAGTTATTTTGAAGCTGACATTCAGTCACGTGATTTCTGTGGATTTGTCGTCACTCACCGTCTATGGATTCACCAAAGGCACTGTGAGTTGGCACATGTTGATGCGGATGGTGCATTGTTCGCTGATTATGATGATTGCCATCCAAGTGATCGAAATCGCGTTCCGTGTCCGATTCAGTAGCATTGTTATGCTGATGATAGCCGCTACTTTGCCCGCCGCCAATTGTGTCACCTGGACTGGATCTTGGCGTTATGTCAATCATATCTTCGTCATCTGTGGCTGTATTTAGTGCGGTTGTGACCGCAGTATTTGTTCCAGCTGCGTTTAGCTTAGATAGCGGTGCCAAGGGATGATCGTGGTAATTGGCATCGCCCTCGCCTCCAACTGCTGTATGACCGTTTGACTGTAATATTTAAAAAGATGTAAATTAAAGTAACTTAGCCAAATATTATGCTTGTTAGCGATAAGATAAGTAAGCTAATGGAATGACTTGAAATTAACGAAATACCGCAATAGTAAGAACTAGAGTAGGCTTTCTGACGAGCTATAGTGATCATGCCGCATTTGGACTCTATGTTATGAAGTATATTGCAGTAAAGTATTTACATATTACCTTTCTCCCAATCCTCTGGTTTATAGCCCCTTTCACAGCTGTCAGTTATCGAACCCAAACGGAATTGGTACTATCATTAACCAAAAATGTCTCTAAAATCGGAGATGGGTTTTTCTGATGCTACGGCATCATAACGGACTGAGTTCCGGCCTAAATGGGCTAATCTACTGGCTAGGCGAACGTTATAATCTAACCGAGCCTAAAAATTTGAAACTGATTTTATGGGCTGTGACACCCATCTTTATCCAACCTTCCTCACGCAGAAGCGTGTAAAAGAACTGTACACAAAATACTACTTAGTCGAAAGTCAATTTTTCTAAAATCATGTCGGAATTCTTGTTCACTATCACGAATAGTACTTCTGCAACAGACTATGAAAGTGTGTAGATTTCCGCCCCCATATGTCTGAGCGTTTATGGAATTAAACTGCCTCCACAAATAAATATGAATGAATATTCAAATAAACTGCCATGCCTTAGGCCTTATCATAAGCCCCTAGGGACAACGTAACTTACCTTTTTCATTACGGTTTGATATGCGGTTATGTAGCTATTACCCTCTGCCGCAGCCTCTCTGCTACCTTTTAATGGAAATTTTTCCATTATTTATGAGTATGCGCTGATTAATATTATTTGCGTCTTCTCGATTTGACTTTTATCTTGTGTTATTTTGCAATATTGCACTTGCTGACTTTTAGATGTGTTTTTTTTTCTTCGCATTTACATATCTTAATTGACGTAGTGCACGTCACACACACACACACACACAACATACACACACAAACACACTCGAAGTACAAACAAATAACACTTTCTTTACATTTCACTTGCGTTTATTCGTACATAATTACAATGCCTGTATTAGATTTGAAGCACAGATTAAGTTTCATATTATTTACACTTTGTGAAATTGCTAAATTAACAAATATTGTTAAGCCAGCAATGATCGTGAAAAGTTATGACGTTGACATGGTCTTTGTTGCTGAAAAAAATCTTTACTGTCGACAAAATGCAAACTCAACACGTAAAAGACTGCGTTTAGTTGGTTAGTAAAAGCTGCGTTGTGCTGTTCTATGTTACGCTTAAAATTATATTAAAAAAACCTTACTTTTGATTGTATTCGCGTTATTAATTAATTATTGCAAAAAATTTACTGAAATCACGGTGCCAATGAAACAGCAGTAGCAGCAGCAGCTTGTGGGTGGCGGGGGTCGAGTTGTAGTCGTCCATGCTATCGATGTGTGCCAAGTATTTTTATCGATATGTTGAGCAGCAAGAGCAGCGTTGACAAATCAAAAGAAGCAAGCAGAAATAAGTTACTTTATGTATATTCCAAATAGATACATCATTTGTTATTTAAGACGAATTATTTAGTTGCTGTTTGCCGTCTAGAGTAGTGTATTTAATTTTGATTTTAACCGTGACATTGCTGTCAGTGTTGCACAATTATCTCCTTATTGCTGTGTTTTAAGTAACGATGCTACTCATTAATTTGTTTACATTCCGCAGCCACAGCAAGTACATTGGCGTCGCACTAGCCTGCAGTTTCCAAAATTGTTTAAACAAACAAACACAAAAACAAAAATAGTTTTTGCCGCCGTCGTGCCATATATCAAAATGGCCGGTTTCGTAGCGGTGCACACAGGTCTTCTATATACATACTTATGTACATACCAACTACCAGCTCATCTATCAATTTCATATTTTAGGCGCTGGCAATTGCATTGATGAGGCCAAATACCAGCGCGTCATAAGGGAGGCTTGCATACGTGCCACAGATGTTTTGCGCAATGGAGGCAATGCTATTAAAGCCTGCGAAGCAGCCATTATACATCTTGAGAACAGTGGCAACACAAATGCCGGCTTCGGGTCGAACCTTTGCCTAGACGGCTCGGTGCAGTGTGATGCAGCCATTATGAACGGCACAACATTAAATTTTGGCGCCTGCACAAATGTCAGCCGTGTAAAAAATCCCATAAAATTGGCGCGTTTTATTTGCGAGGCCCAGTCACAAGCCCAACCTTTGGAACGTATACCGCCTATGGTCTTGGCAGGCAGCGGTGCCGAGAGCTATGCCGAAGAAATGGGTTGTACGATGGTTGACCCTAAGATGCTCATTTCTGCAAAAGCAAAATTTCATTACAATCATTATAAAGCCAAATACGACCTGGTCATGGCCAACAATAGAAAGGCAACAGACACAACCACAACAACGCCAGTCGAAGTAGATATTGTGCCTGAACCTAGCAACGAAATAGAGCTATCGACCGCCCTAGATACTGTTGGTGCTGTGTGTGTAGACAGTAGCGGCAATACTGCAGCCGGCTGCAGCTCGGGTGGCATATTGCTTAAAGTGCCTGGTCGTGTTGGTCAAGCGGCCACCTATGGTGCCGGTTGCTGGGCCACAGACACTGATGATCTGGCCATTGCCACTTGCACAACCGGCAACGGTGAGTACCTGATGAAAACGCTGCTGGCCAGAGAGATATGCAATGGTGCCTTTAGTAGTGACTGTGCGGTGAGAAGTCTCCACAAAACGTTTACACAAAAGTTTCTCGACTCGCCGTTACTGCCACAGCAACAGGATCTCTATGCTGGCGCATTGACATTGCTCTACTATCCGAAGAATAACTGTGGCGAGGTAATGTGGAGCCACACGACGCAATCGTTTTGTGTCGGCTACATGTCAACGATGCAGAAAGTGCCAAAGGTATGTGAAAAAAGTAGAGACCATCTATCATTTTTACTCTTTAAATAGGAAAGATATTATAAGTTCGGTTATAGATTTGTGACAGGCATAAATATGTAAGTCACTAAGTTATTTTTTGTTTTTGTTTGTTGATCATTTATTAGTGTAATTTCATAAAAAGCTTATATTTAATAAACAAAATAATTATTATCTAAAAATAAAAGTACACACTGCCTCTTTAAGAGTGTTTTTTAAAAAAATATATCTTATTGTCATATGTGTATTGCATGTCCTTGTTATGTTACAAAGTTATTTTAACATAAAAAGCGAGATGCCCAAAATATTTTATTTATATATATTAACTAATCTGTCTTTTCTGGCATCGACAAATACACTAATATTAAAATAATATGAAATATTCATAAATAATTCCAGGAAATCGTAAACCAGAAAAAATTAAAAATATGTACTATCTATACAAACAGTACATATTTAAAAAATATAAATTAATATTATGCACATAGTTTTGTTTAAGAACAAAGAAAGAAGCAATTTTGACAAAACGCTACAGAGATTGATTTTAATTTAGAGGCAATTTTTCGTTTTGAAGAGCATACGAACTTCCATGCCTCTTAATGTAATTTTGGCAACATATACCATTAAGTTTATTTATGATCATAACATATATCTTTGTGTGCTCTATATTTGCAGTTTGTACACTCGCCGCTGCCCACATACAGTGTGCCGGGAAAATCGTGCGTCGTCAATGGCCATAATTTCCATTTGCGCATTTAGACGTGGCCAGCGTCTACGCCTTAAACACACCCGAGCCCTGCCCGAAAGAATACTCGCTCATTGCTTTATGATTGCTTCGACCAGCCTGTTGGTCGTCATTCATTGTCAGATTTGCAGTTTTCTGCAATTCATTTGATTTAATGTTTAATTGTCGCGACAATTGCAGCCAATGCATGGGCTACAATAAAAACAACCAACAGCATTAAAAGCAACATCAACGACAGCAATGTTTTGTCTTTATAGCATACTATTAAGAACTATTAAAGGGAAACTTTTCATTAAGTATATGTAATTGTATATATAAGCTATATATTAATAGATAGTATGTGTATGTATGTGGTACAATACAGCTAGCAGAAAGCAATAATATTTTTTTTAATATATACTCATGTATTTATTTTTTTAATTACCCTCCTTGAACACACAAGATGAGAGCAGTTGCGCATATCGTAAGATACACGAATGAAAAAAAATGTACGTTTCGTTGTTGTGTGTCCAAGCCCAATGTACAGAACCTTAAGTCTATAATTTGAATGTCATTAAAATTTTACTCTTGAACGCGGAAAGAAAAATGTAAACCACACAAAAGTGTTTATACGAGAGCAACGTTTTGTGATATCGATCTAAACATTGTACGATACTTCTTTTTTGCTTGGTCAAAATGATTATTATCTCGTATGGACAAAAAAAGCTAGACATTTAATTTTTCCAAAAGATTCCTATCTTGTAGATTTGATGCTAACTTAGCAGCTTACAACATCTTCGCTATAAACGACAACTGTCAAAATTTGGCATAGTTTCATAAAAAATGTTAGCAATATATATTTTAAGGTTCGTCGCAAGAAATTTTGTATTGTTGTACAAAAATCTGTCTTTTAATTCTTTGACAAACCACCAAATTGTAAAAACGGACGCATTATGTATGTCTTGTGTAAGATTTTTTTGTGGTCAGTGTCGCCTGATGGATGTCTCATCAAAAATACTAAGCTGTACATTAAGCTATTCATATAAGACCGGAGAAAATTTGTTAAACAATCACACTATTTTTTTAACATGCTTTTATTAGCTTCACCTGTATTTATGTAACAAAATCTTTCAGTGTAGTTTCCACCGATTTCAAAAAGTCTGATCATCTTGAAAATTTGCACAGGGGTGTAGGACTGATGACAATACAATTATTTAATAACTTTGTTATAATATCCTGACTAGGATCATCAGGACTAAAAAATTAAAATGTACACTTAAAGTATGAAACCGTTTTTCAAAATGATTAAAAGGCTTTTTGTTTTTAGTCTTAAAATTAAATATTAAAGTTTTAAATAACTAAAAAAACACGCTTTAATAGTAAACCGAACTAAAAAGAATAAAATAATTTTGAAGTATCAAGAGCTTGTATTACAGCAATAGAAAATTCTGACAAGCAATTAATAAAATAATACAATTATAGTAAAAAAAGCGTGGGGCGCTTGATATTAAATATTACAATTATTTCAGTAGTAGCTATTTATAAAATTAAAGTCATTATTAAAATATAGGAAATTGCACCCCACGCTTTTTTTACTATAATTGAATTATTTTATTTATTTATTAATTGCTTGTCGGAATTTTCTATTGCTGTAATGCAAACTCTTGATACTTCAAAATTATTTTCTTCTTTTTAGTTCGGTTTACTATTAAAGCGTGTTTTTTTAGTTTTTTTAAACTATAATTTTTATTATTTTTAAATGAACCTATTTTCCAAACCAATATTTTGTATTTATCGACATGTTACAAACACTAAAAAACTACTATATTTTCAAAAATTTTCCAAGAAAACGTGTTTTTGTTTCGAAATGAAACACTTATTAAAAAAAAAAAAAATTATGCACATTACTTCGTTTTGGTCAAATAATTCCTTATGAGATTTTTACCAATTGTTGGAATGCACTCTTAATGACGTTTGAAAACGAATCAAAATCTAGAATAAGCCTGTATACCTGAAAAACCACTTTATGAACCAACGATTATTATCGAATGCGATGCATTGCATTAAACAACTTTATACTCGATATATTATTATAGATTTAGTCGTCAGTATTTGATATTTTCGATAAAATATCGACAAATCTATACCGATTGCTCAAACGTTTTTTGACATTTATTGAAAAGTGATGTATCCTGACTTAGCAAGTTTTCTCTTTCCTGTATGAAACTTCAAAATTGAACTATGTTCACAGATTAACTTTAATTTATTGGCTTTTGTAGGAAATTAAATAAGTGTACCGTAACAACGACAACATGGGCGAAGAAGGAGGCAGCATGGGCAAGGGCGACCTGAAGTCCTTTCTAATTGATTTCATGATGGGCGGCGTCTCTGCCGCCATAGCAAAGACTGCAGTAGCGCCCATTGAGCGTGTCAAGCTTCTATTACAAGTTCAGGAGGTATCGAAGCAGATTGCGGCTGAGCAACGCTATAAGGGCATCGTGGACTGTTTTGTGCGTATACCAAAGGAACAAGGCTTTGCCTCGCTATGGCGTGGCAATTTGGCGAATGTCATACGATATTTTCCAACACAAGCTCTTAACTTTGCTTTTAAGGATGTATACAAAACCATTTTTCTAGGCGGAGTTGATAAGAAGACACAATTTTGGCGACATTTCGGGGGAAATTTAGCATCAGGTGGCGCAGCTGGTGCTACTTCTTTATGCTTTGTGTATCCATTGGATTTTGCACGTACTCGATTAGCTGCAGACGTGGGTAAAGGTGGAAATCGAGAATTCAACGGCTTAATTGATTGTCTCATGAAAGTTATGAAGACTGACGGCCCCATTGGACTATACCGGGGCTTCATCGTATCCGTCCAAGGAATTATTATTTATAGAGCTTCCTACTTTGGTTTCTATGACACTTGCCGCGATTACTTACCCAACCCAAAGAGCACACCGTTTTATGTAAGCTGGGGCATCGCACAGGTGGTCACAACTATAGCCGGGATTACTTCGTACCCCTTCGACACGGTGCGTCGCCGCATGATGATGCAGTCTGGCTTAAATAAAGCTGACATGGTTTATAAAAACACCGCGCACTGTTGGCTAGTTATTGCAAAGCAAGAGGGTATATCAGCCTTTTTCAAGGGTGCCTTCTCAAATATTATTCGAGGTACTGGCGGAGCATTGGTACTTGCAATCTACGACGAATTTAAAAAGTATGTCTAACCTAGTGCACACTCAAAACAACTTCGTTTATTATCGACAGTTTTAAATTGGAGAATCATAAAATATACAAATTATAATAAACCATTAACCAAATAAATTCATAATGCATAAAAAATAGTGTGCCAATTTTAATACAATGTGTTTGTAAACACTAATTTACATAAAATAACGATTTTCAAGGTAAAACAATATAAAAATGGATAACATTACAGGCATGTTCGCGTTTCCGACTCGATTTGAAAAGTCATAACGAGTAAATTCCACAATTGGTGTTCCCGATTTAGACTGAGTTCGAATCATTTTCGAATAGTTTTCATTCAGGCCAGAAACAGCTGTGTTGTTTATGCTTGTTTTTAGCCTATTCACACTGAGCACATCTTAGCGGAAAGGTGTTCGCACTGACAACATCTAACATCTTGGCGCCATATCGACAGGCTAACGGGTGAAATAAGCAAATTATGAAAATTTTTTAAAAAATTTTATTTAAAATTAAAATATCAATCTTTTTTGAGTTGGTTTTCAACATTAAATAATATTAAGAAAGGGTTTTATGAATTTATGTTGAAACCATCAATTAATTGGGAGTATCAATTTGGACGACGAGCTGGTGCTGACTTGGACATACACACATACATATGTATATGTATGCAATCGCCACGAGCTGTTTGTGTTTGCTGGTGTTATGCTAAATTGCTTCGAGTAAATTCATAATATACAAAATGTATGCATATGTAGTTTATAAGCTATTTGTCAAATTAGATGGGTGCTACATTAAAATAAAGTCACCAGCAGCAGAAGTTCTTGACCACCATAATTATTAAGTTAGTTTTTTAACAAAATTAAACTTTGAGCTACACATTTTCATATGTTAAAATCACCGTTGAATCATTGCCGGTGCTGGAGTAGAAGTCAAAAAACAATATGCTGATTTTTTAATGAGCCACAATTTTACTTTGTTTGTTAAAATGTAATAAATAAGAGTATAAAATAAATCTATAAAATTGGTTTCTATTATATTTTTTTCTCTCATCAAACTTGTAGCGCCGACTGGAATGCCTGCTGGCTCACCCATTTAGTCATATATTGCCGCACAATTTAAATTGTGTACCAGTTCCATAAGCATATGAGGCTTTGGCGCTTTGTTTGGAATTAAAAATTGCCAGTCTTTTTCGTTGACAGTGTTAACATTTTCCCAGCGAATGACAAAAAAAAAGAGGTGCACAGAAAAATAATCGAGTATTTTCTCA
The DNA here is from genome assembly GCA_018150985.1 of Chymomyza costata. Lineage (NCBI taxonomy): Eukaryota > Metazoa > Arthropoda > Insecta > Diptera > Drosophilidae > Chymomyza > Chymomyza costata. The sequence goes on along the minus strand of JAECWU010000038.1, from coordinate 104,937 downwards.
TCGGGACGCAATAAAATAGGAACATTTCCACAAGATGTTGGAATGATGTGGAAATTTTCGGAACGGGTAATTCATACGCAACATCTTCGACAAAAGATGTTAAATGTTATAGGCTATTCACACCGGGGCACATTTAACGTCTAACATCTTTTGTCGAAGATGTTGCGTATGAATTACCCGTTCCGAAAATTTCCACATCATTCCATCTTGTGGAAATGTTCCTATCTTATTGAATCTCGATGAGAAATTACTCGATTATTTTTCTGTGCACCTCTTGTTTTTGTCATTCGCTGGGAAAATGTCAACGAAAAAGAGTGGCAACTTTTAAATACAAATACAAAATGGAACCGCCAAGTAATTGTAAATAAAAATATAAATTGTTTATTTAATTTACATTTTAATAAAATGTTTTTTAAATGTAGCAGCAGCTTGCAGAAAAGCAACCGCACAAAGAACTTATTGAAGCAATGAGATGGAGTTACACCTCTTAGATATGTGGCTGGAGAAGGTAGCACAGCTAAGAGGTGTGCGAAAGAATTCGCATGTTTATGCGGAGATGGCGGAAACCCTCAAGGCTAGTGGTTTCAAAGGCACTTGGTCCGACGTGCGGACCAAGATTGATAACATGACGAGGAAATATAGGTAAGTAAAAACGAAATTAAATCAATTAATTCTTAATATGCTTATGTATTTTCAGAGATGAAAAAAGAATAATAGGGCCCAGCGGCGGAGCACCGTCACGGTGGATCCACTTCGAAAAAATTCATCAAATTCTAAAAAACTTCGCAATAAATAATATTGAGGAGGTCACCGTCGAAAATGAATGTAAGTATTTTCAATTATATATAATCAAAACAAATAACTAATTAATTTTAATGGTATTACAGCCGCTTTGGAGGTAACAGCTAACGATTGCGTGGAGGTCAATGAAGATTCAACCCAAAAAGGAAAAAAAAGAGATTATTTAGGCGAGCTGGTCGAAGTGGCTCGGAACCGGGCGGAAATACAGGAAGAGCTCCTGGGGCAACTGGTCCAAAATCAAAAAAACTTCCAAAAGGAAGTAATGGATTTTTAAAAAAATAATAAGTAAAAATAATAGTTAATAATTTAATTTAGTCCATGTGCTTTATTTTTAAAATTTAGCATAATATAAAATATAAGTTAATGTAATACATATGTAGTATGCAATACTTATAAGAGCTAAAAGCTGTGAATACAAAACGTGAAAGAATGAATTAAATGAATTTTATAAAACTTAAGCATATTTTATTATTCTGTATCTTCATTGTTATTGAAAGATCTTGCTATTGCAGATCTAACTTCTTCCGCACCTTGTGAGTAGTCACCAGAAACGTTAGTGTGACTTGGTTGCTCACGAAGCTCACTTGTGGCAACTTTCCAAGTCTCGTTTATTGTACTATTGTGCTCATTAAGAATATTGTGCAAAATGCAACAGCATAAAACAATTATTTTATTATTTTTTGGATGTGATTCCAGTCCTTTTCCAATGCGGCGAAATCTTCCTTTCAAATGGCCAAATGCATTTTCAACTACTCGTCTGGCCTTAGACAAACGGTAGTTAAAAATTTGCTTGTTTGGTGACGCTGTTGAGCATGGATACGGCTTCATCATATTTCTTGAAAATCTAAACGCCGAGTCCGCAATCAACACAACTGGAACTTTTACGCCGCATGTTTCTTTTGCCCCCTCCTCTAGCAGTGGTGTAGTTTCAAGTTTCTTGCAAAGTGCAGACGAACGAAAGACTGAGGAATCGTTGCATCGACCTGGGGATCCAATGTTCACATAAGTAAACCGGTACCTACAAATTAAATTGCATTAATTGGGCATTGATAATGCTAACAAATAATAATAACTTACCGGTAATCAACCAAGGCAAGCAAAACAATTGAGTACCAGCCTTTGTAGTTGTAGTGGTCAACAGCTTCTGCTGCTAATGGCTTCACTTCAATGTGGCACCCATCTTAATAAACAAGTTGTTTATATAATGAAATATACACAATTATAGTAATGAATTTACTGTCATTTACTTACCAATTGCACCAAAACACTGCGGAAATCCAAGCGATTCGAACCCTTGCACACATTCGTCAATTTTTTCGCTCGTGAGGTAGTTGGGAGACAAGTACTCCTCTGTGAACACCAGTACCACTGCTCTGGAAAATTTGTGCAAAATATTGCACACACTGTTTGGCGAAACTCCGAACAGCCGTCCTACTGCCCTGTACTCTGAAGCAGAGCCTAGGGTATACAAAGCAATGGCAATCCACTTTTGAAGGGGAATTGCGCTCCGCCAATTTGTATCCTTTTTTTGTAATACCTTCAGCCTGTGCTGGTGGCATTGAAAATGTACTTCGCTCCATCCGGAAGCTCTCCTTAAAAAAATCGTCCGTACTTACAGGTACGTCTTTCTCCCAAAACATACCATAACGCTTCTAAATTATGAATTTGAAGAAATTTGTGAATTAAAGTTAAAAATTTACCCAAACAACTTACAACCATCCAAACAGTTCGCGGGCGCGGCACTTGCATATGCAATGCACTGTCGAACTCGTTGTTGTCGTCACTTAATTTCATAATAGCATTTGCTATTAACTCTTCCTGTTGCTGCACGACACGTAAAATAACATCTAACTTTGTTTTTACATCCATATTTTGTAATTTTATTCACAATTTGCTTTTTTCACTTCTTAGCTTGTCAATATGGCAGCAAGATGTTAGATGTTAAATGTTGACAGTGCGAACGCCAATTTCACATCTTCAAAAAATCCCATGCGTTCCGCTGAGATGAGCCCCAGTGTGAATAGCCTATTATTAGATGAGCCCCAGTGTGAATAAGATATGTGGCGCAAAATTTAAATGGCTGCGACATCATACCGTAGCCGTCTTTTTAAAATGGAAACGTAGTGAAAAATTGTAATTTTATAAGAATAACACACAAATTTTCGCCAAATTTATAAGTTGTTTATTTTATTCAACAAACTACTTTGAGCAGCAGCTTCAGAGTCGCCTTTATGTTATCTTTTCCCGTAAGCATTTGACAATTATTTAGGTCATGCGGTTAATTATAACATTTTGATGCAAGTAGATGACTTCAAAGACATTTACAAACATTTGCATTGTGTTGCTGTGCAAAATAATGCTAACGCATTTTACTCTACCGCTTAGCACTTAATTTTTTACCCCTTTAAAAATTTATTATTACAAATAACTACAATGCCAGCGGCTCATTGTTGTTTGTTTTAAAAGTGCGCCAGCTGACCAAAAGGCCAGCTATCGATAAATTCACATTGTAGAGTTGCCACAAGGTTTCGAACAACTAACTAAATAATTTATTTGTTCTTTTTGCCAACATCTTTCTGAAATATATGAAACTTTTCGAAGTCAAAACGATTCTAAATCCGGAACACCTTACTTTTCATTCCGAACGTTTTGGTTTTGCATGTACACACTATTTTAACAGACATTTTTTGTATTAAAAATATATAATGAAAATTAATCTTGATTCGTTCAAGTGAGCACATCTAAATTTTCTATAAACATTAAAAAATAATACAAAATTAATTTTAGTGGCATTAATGTGTGTATTTAAGTAAACAAAGCAAAATACTTTTCATTTCGACAGCTGCGAGCCAAACTTTTCAAATCGAGTCGACTCTTGTCGGAATCGAAGTCTAGAACACGTTTCAGTCTAGAACATGCCTGAATATAAATTTAACAAAATTCTTATGTCAGGCCTAGTCAATACGCTCACCCAGATATTAAACCTGAAGGTAAGGTTTTTTTTAAGAATATAATTTAATAAAACTGAGTTACGACTTGGGCAATACGCTGTAGCATATAACGATTAGACAGAATGTCGAGCTGGTGAAGGGATTGCATTTTCGGGCCACGCGCTGGTTCCGGCTTCGGTTTAGTCGGTAGCGGGATGGGTTTTGGGTCAAAAAGAAAGTGCAAGCTGCCTAACGCTACACATAAATTAATAAAAACGCGACTGGGTAGGGAGTGGGATGGACAGGGAAAACTAAAACTCGGTACAGAAAAAAAAAAGATCAGTCAAGGAAAAATATCAACATGGACCAAAAACTTGTAGGAGGCTGTGAGGTGAAAAGACACAGCAGACGCCCACCCTACCATGATCACTATTTTTGCCTATATAAAAATTATTTAGGAAGTGATCCCAAAAAAACCTACTGCTGGTCAAGGGCCCACATAGTAGTTAGGCATGGTCTCGGAAAAACAAAAATTTAGTTGAAATTCATATTTACTACATTTATTTTAAATAATAGGGCATAAAATATAAAGGTGCATGCGCTTATAAACTAGATTTTGCACAAGATAAAACTAAAGTTAAATTAAAAGTTTAATTTGAGATTTAGGTGTTTAAGTTAAACTAAGTAATATAAATTATTAAATTGCGTTACGTTATTTTAGTTTTTGACGTAACGTCAATGACGCAAAAAAAAAAAAAAAAATTATAAGAGTGAGAGAAAAGAAAAAAAAACAACAAAAGCTCGGCGGCTGCGCATGCGCAAATAATGAGAGAGATAGGTTTCAAGAAAGAATGCATAAAGGCTTGTACCATAGTAACTGGTATTTCAAACCATAAATATTTATTTAAACAAAAAAAACTCACATTTAGTTACTCCAACGATGAAAGCGCTTCCATGGTGGCGTAGTTTTTGCTGTAACTTCACTAATAAAAAAAACAACACTTTATGCAATCACATAAAAAAAAACAACTAAACAACTAAGCTGAGCTTTTATTTTTCTTTTTCCCTCATTATGCCCTTTCTGCCAGACTTAATTAGAATAGAAGAAAGAGCAACGCTCGCAGATATGATATTGCAAAGAAAAAAAACTGCTATTAAACTTTAAAATAATTATAAATAAATTACATATAACTTAGCGCGTTATTATTATTATATTTTTTTTCTTATATATTTTTTTTTTTTTTATAGTTATATCGAGAGTTGTTTTGGCAATTTAGAGGAGCTTGAGGTTACGCTTCTCTTTACTGGCACCAACATTTTTTTTTTTTTTTTTTTTTTTTTTTTAAGTGGCATCCATTAAAGAAAATAAACTTTTTTTGTTTTTTTGTTTCCTTTGCTATAAGCCGAACCGATTTTCCCGCGTTTTCCGGAGGTGAGGGAAGAGAAACGCCTTGGGTGTACGGACGTAAATGGCGGCGACGCTAAACGGTTGCGCACTGCACAACAAACTGCTGCAACGATGAAATTTTTTTTTTTAAATAAGGCATTGACCCAGCGCATGAGCTTTTGGGTTTATGCGCTCTTATATTTGCGCATCTCTTTCTAGCAGCTGTTCATCTATGTGTCGTTAGCAACAATTATGGCTCCAGATTAGGTGCCAAGCCTGCAATAAAATCAGGCCAAGTAAAACCCAGAAAATCGTCAAGGCAAACCCTATATGAACCACTCAAAAAAAAGCCACTCACCTATTTAAGAGGCTTGGCATAAAAAAAAAATATGCAATTTGTTTTTCCTTTTTATATAAAATTACACAGCACACGCGATTTATTTTGTTTTATTCAACTTCCTTTTTTTTTTTTTTTTTTTTTTTTTTTTATTTAAAAAAAAAAATAAAGTTTTAGCGCTTTAAAATAAAACTTGTGGCTCCGACCAGTAGATGAAAGGAAAAGAAAGTATGAGCAATGACCTGTTGAGACTTGCACTGTTAACAGAACTATTTGCTGGTCCTCCATTTAAACTTTCTTTGACATTTGGCTCTGTTAATTATTTTGCTAGCATCGATAACGAGGCTTTTATACTAAGACAGTAAATAAAACTAACCAATGTTAACGCTTAATGCTCTTTAATATATTATATTATTTCCAAAAATAATTCGAAAAGATGTTTTCCAGTTTGAATAAAAAAATTGAATTAACTATTTAGTAATTACTTAATGATTCTTGTGTCCTATAGTTTAGCATAGTTTTAGGGTTAAAAAAAAAATTAGAATAACCGAGAGCTACAAGCGCCACTACAACGCTCACCCAGACATTAAATACTGTTGACACACCGTCATCTTTTAGAACAATATTCAATAAGCTGTGCTACGTCTATCGTTGAATTAGGCGTTCAGAAGTTTTTTAGAGTTCCCAAGCACTGTGCCAAATTTCATCATAATCGGTTGACTATATTATATAGCCCCCATAGGAACGATCGCTCAAAAAAACGAATTTTGTGTAAAATTCGACTGTTTTTTGTTCGTGTATGAAAATATCGTAACCAAATTTAGCAATTAAATATCTTTTGGAGTTCTTAAGCAATATATAGGTTTTAATTGCAGTCCGCGTCCGACTTTAACGTACGCAATCTTTTTTTAATCAAATCGAGTGCCTAACATACGAAGTAAGGAAAATCTTATTCCGAGAACTTCTATGAATCTCAATTTCCTAGTTAGTCTACATTCACCATGGCTATAACAAATAACAATTGTACACGGAAAGTTCATGTGGCCTTTTTGTGGTGTTCCCTAGATATCCATTAGACTAGGTAATAGATAGCAAATTTGTACGTGAGTTGGTGTGCGAAGCCCCCTAGGTAATAATAAATTCAAATTTCATCTGCTTTAATAAATACGTCAGCATATTCTTTGCCATAAGTTTGCTTCGTTCTTCCAAATTATTTTTGTTTGACCAAACTTTAGTTACTTATGAAAGTAATTTATTCTTTTGCACAACCCACAATACTCCTTTAGTCTTAAAATAGGCGAATCTTTAGCGGAATTTGCAATCTAAGAAGTCTCCAAAAAGTCACAGAGCACTAGTTTTAGACTGAAAGTAGAAGGGACAGTATGTAATGGCCGTGCAGTCGTCTTTTTCTCCCAGCTATTTTTTATTGCAGCTAGTTTTGTCTTTTTGGTATAAAATATCGCATGCGAGAAAAAATGTTACTCTAGCTGTCAGCTTTAGTTAGAGAAACTATCGCCATTGAGATTTTTTTTTTTGGGAATCGATGGCTTTGAAGAGCTGCCAGCAACCATATTCTGGTCTCTTACTAAACCTGCATCCGCAAGTTGCAACTTCGGACACGTACTACGTTTAGACTAACCTTATCCGACTCGGCTCACAGATCGTTCGTTGAGCTTTGCTTGCATGTCGGAGTGCTTCGCATATAATAAGCAGATATCAACCGCATAAGCGAGATCTTCAAGATGTTCAGGGAAGTAGCTGCCTCAACGCTTACCATTTATGGATTTATGCTGGATGTCATCACAATCAGAAAGAGGATTGGTGAGACTAAATATTCTTGGCGCTGGCTGTGAGGCTATATGAGAGCACTGCATTTCAAATCTGCTCCGTGAGCTGATTAAAGCTGTCAGCTTCTCAGCGACTCCTCTAGATCTGAGCATGTTAATGCCTATGATGAATTAAAAAAAACCATTAAATTTTGCATTTTTTAATACACATATTAAAGAATCATAAAACTCAGAGAAATTCTTTGAATTGAAAAGCCATATTATGATTTGGATTTGTTGCAAGTGAAAAGAGTTTACCTAACATAAAGATAAAATGATCGCAATATTGACAAAACAATTTGAAGGTTTTCTTTTCTCGTAATTCACAGAATCGTTTAGTATTTAGTTATATATTTTTTCTTCTATTCTTAACTTTTAAAGATTGAGATATGATATTAGAAACCTTATCAACGGTATCTTCTGCTTATATATCTTTGCATTGACAACGCTTATCTGCGATACTGCAAATGACAGGTTTTAGAATTATAACTGTTAGCATATTAGCTGTTTTGAAGGAATTCATAAAATATACATTTGTAGTATGGTAATATACATACATATATATCTCAAGGTTGATAATATGACATCAAATTTGTATAAAAAGCAGCGTAGAATGGCTTTCTGTATCAGTTTTGTAAATCTCCTAAACGGAACAAGTAAAAATGGATAAGAACCTCGCGCTTTTCTACATTGCAGCATTATGTATTGCTATATCAGTTGACGCTGAGGATCCAACATTGGCCCCCCCTCCGGAAGACTCGTATGGATGTGGAGAGTGCCAAAAGGCGAACGATGTCTTTTGTGTTGACGAAACCAGCTACTATGACTGCATGGGTGCGTAATGGAGTGCAGCTTTCCAGAAGTGCTTTCGTAACTAACGGCTTTTTTATTTCTGCAGGAGGAAATACCATTGGTAGTTTGCAGACTTGTGAGACAGGAAGTGTTTGCACAAATGGTGATGATGTTTGTGTCCCCAAAGAGGATTTAACCGCCTCAGTTCTGAATGTATGTGGAGATCCCAAGGCTGGTGCCTGTGGCAGCTGTACCAATACAAAATATACCTGTGTAGGCAGCAATCAATATGCCCGCTGCACCAGTGAAGGAAGTGTTGGAAAAATCTACGATTGTGCTGCTGATGAAGTTTGCGTATTGGAAGCCTTGGAGCTAATGAATAACATTTGTGTTCCCTCCTGTGTAGTCGATTATTTAGGTACCTCGTTAGCAGCTCTTCCACTTGAGGTTACCTGTACTAATTCAGGCTATACTACAACAACTGAAAAACCAGGAGTAACTCCCGACGATACTAAAAGGGAAACAGTGTGCAACGCGGCAACGAACCCTTCTTCTGGCTCATACTTCTTCACCATTAATACTCTCGACAAGACGTGTCGTTCGTACATTTATTGCGAACTACTAAGCTCTGGTAAATGGGATTCAGCCTATTTAACATGCCGTGCGGATACTTACTTTGATTCGGAAACTGCCAAATGTGTAGCTACAAAGCCGAAAACGTGTCAATGAGTTACTGTTATCCATGTATATTTTCAAAAAATCTTCTAAATTTTTAACAGCAATAAAAACTGTAAAGTAATTAAAACATGGTACATATTAGCATTTTTGTTAAATTTCTCTGTTTTTACAAAAACAAAAATTGTACAGGTTTCTTAAAAAATGAATTTCTTTTCGGGATAAGGAAGTTTTTCTGTGTCCATAAGACCGTAATATAACAATATTTCAACTATTAAACTTTGAAATACATTTTATTAAGAGTCATTAATTAATTAAAAATCTCTATAACTCTTTTTAAATATATAAGTAAAAATCTAAAATTTTTTTCAAAAGTTACAGATAACCATTTTTTTCCTAATTATATAGTATAAGAAAAGCGTTCCATTAATTATTATTTCTAAGCCAATAAATTCATATCCTTGAAAAAATCTTTATTACATCATATTATACTTCGGAGCATAGGGCAGAAAAGATCTATACCAATAAATAAATAGAAGTGATTAAAAACAAAAAAAAAACTTATGAGGCCTTAAAATATCTGCAGTGTTTGCCCATAAAACCTTTTTATACCCTGTACCTATAGGTATAAAGGGTATACTAGATTTGTTTGCAATGCGGCCCCGCCACCCCCCGCAATCGATTTACCGTGTTTTCTCCCACACCCCTTGAACTTTACCCCATATATATCAAATAGCTTCTTTGACGTAAATTTCGATTCTCATCAAAATCGGTTTTAATTTGCGGAGCTTATAGGTATCGTTTTGCACCAACAAAAAAAATGTTCCAATTGGAATGTTTTTAGAAGGAATATGCAGGAATTAAACTTTTTTAGAGAAAAAAGGTACAGGGTATTACACTGTCGGGCACCGCCTCGACTGTATTAAATTTTTTTTTATGTATATGTAACACAGAGAAAGCGATGTCGGAGACCTGCAAAGTTACCTACAGTATGTTTATGTTGATCTCAGAGATGATAACGGCTGGAGCAATCAAATTTTCGGATTTTTATATTTACAACGAAAAATGTTTTTTTTCGAAATATCTCACAATCCGTTCCATGAAAAAATATTTTGTCTTCATTTTCGGTTTTAGCGTGCCACTTTATTACGGAAACGAGTAAAACCTTTTGAGAATACATTTTTTTGTAAACTAGTGTTCTTACACCCACTGCTTGAGCGTGAAAGACTATTTTATCTAAAGATTTTTTTTCGGATTAGATCTCTTATTATGTAACGAGAAACCAATTTATTTTATTTTTTCGACATCGGTGTTAAATTAGGTATCTTCCATAGGGGTATTATAGAGCGCCTCGAAAAACTATATAATAAAGCGCCCATAAAAAAAGTTTTTTTTTTGTATGACATACATATATACTTTATTTATTCGATCTTCTCTAATAGAGTCTTAGAGTGATAGTTCTCAAAATCGGATTGTGTTCGCTGTATGATGTCTATGTTGTTGCTTGCGTTCCGCCATAGCTGAGAGCCATAGGTGCAGATTGGCTTTATAGTTCAGTTGTGAAGTAAGACCACATAGTCCAGACAAAGGGGAGATCGAACATATAATAGACAATGGAGACTGCTAGCTTTTAGTTTTAAATGAATTGGCCTCAATATGCTTACGGCAAGTCAGTCGCCTATCGAGGTGGACGCCAAGATAAGTTACTTCATCAGCTTGTGAAATTTCCAAATTGCTCAGTACCAATGGCGAGCAAGTTCGTTTGTTTAGAGTGAACGTTACTTGTTGTATTTCTGTTCATTGACTTGGATACGCCAATCTGATAGCCATTTCTCTATGGCCCCCAGATGAACAGAAAGATTTGCGGTTGCTTGCATTGGGCCTTTGGAGCGACTAAGAATCGCAGTATCATCGGCAAATGTTGTGGTTGTCAGTCGCAGGCTTGTTGGAATGTCTGCAGTGTATAAGACGTATAATGTTGGTCCGAGCACGCTGTTTTGTGACACTCCCGCTTTATGGCATAATCGTCCAACGTGGTAGCGTTGCATCTAACTGAGAATACTCGTTTGTATAGGTATGACTCAAAAAGCTTGTGAGTATTCTCAGGGAGCAACAATTTGATTTTGTATAGGAGGCCGTTGAGCCGCACTCGGTCGAATGTTTAGGCAACTTCGAGGAATATTGCAGTGCAATACTCCCAACGTTCAAACGCAGTGCGGATCACTGAAGTTATGCGGTTTACTGCTCGATAGTTCCATGGCTGTCTCGAAAACCAAATTGATGAGCTGGAATTATGTTGTGAATTCTCAGATGAAGGCGATGCGCATCAAGAGCAGCTTTTCAAATAATTTTGAAATTTTTGGCCTGTGCGACGATGGCTGCGACTTGTCTTTACCTGGCTTCTGTACCATTATTCTTCTTCTTTTATTCCTTTAACTGCTTGAGGAGCATAGGGCCTCTGTAAAACATCTAAATCGTATCCGATTTTGTGCCAATTGCTTCACTTCGCTTCATCTCTCCCTCTTCTTCGGTTGCCCTGCGGGTTCCAATCAAGGGCCTGACAACAAACTTCAGGTGGTGGCTTTCGCAAAGCATGCCCAATCCATCCCCATTTGCGACTGGTAATTATGTAGGATATCGGCTTTATATTGCATCGCTGCATCAGCTCTGAGTTGCTGACCACAAGATTTTCAGAATGCGTCGAAGACCTCCTCCAACAAAGGCTTGTAGTTTGCTAAGAATATTTTCTGGTGTTAGCCGAGCGTATCATGACGATTATTAAAGTTTGTAACCGAGGTTTTTTCGAGTGCCTCAGCTATAAACGTCGTCTGCGTCCGACTTTAAAATACACAATATAATAATGCAGTGATCCTCTTCAGCAATTTTTGTTTCAATTTTATTTTTTTTTATCTCGCTTTTCGTATGACAGGAGTTCCGATAAATGATCCGTCGATGCAGCTTTGGTGGCATCGGCAACTTTTTCTTTTGTCGGTCCGTCTCTGATTCGGTCTGTAGACAGACGTCTGTGGTTCTCCTGCAAAGCTTACAAACATACAGAAGGAGACCCACCAAAGTTACCTAAAGTATGGTGTGACAAGAGTAGTCGATATAGCAATTTCTGTGTGTCTGTCTGTATGAACGCCTAGATCTCAGAGATGGTGAGTACTAGAGCAATCAAACTTTCAGATTAGATTCCTTACAAGTTCATTTTATTTTTTTGATATCGGGATTATTTTATATAGTAAGGTAAGGGTGCTTCAGAGCACTTCGAAAAAACCAAAAGCTTTAGATGGATAATTCGTTTGTTTATGAAGATTTGGTAACCAAAGGCAATCAAATGTATTTTGGAGTTTTTAAGCAATATCCGGGATTTCGGTATCACAAAGTCGTCCGCGAAATAGTAAGTCAACTTAACATTTTAGGAGCAAAATAAAATTGGCTGAATTTAACAAAAACAACAAAAATGCATAAAGTGTAGCAACATAATCCGCATGAATATATCTTGAAACAAGTCATATTAAACTAGAAATAAAAAAAGATAAGTTTAATTCTGAGAAAATAAAATTAATTATACAACATTCGAATTTGACAAAAACAAAAAAACAAAGTATAATCATATAATGCGCATGTAATTGTTAAATGTATCTCGAAAAAAAGATAAGTTTAAATAACGTTGTTCTGAAAAATGTTCTACTTAATAAAGAAAAGGTTTGCGATATCTTGCTGCCTTTCCCCAGGATGAGAACTTGCAAGGCAGCAAAAACTATAAAATTCTATTGAAAACTTCGTAAGATTTAGGTAAAATACTTACATATATAAAACATATGCAGCAACAAAAACTACAAAACAACTTTTCAGCCTCCAAAATTGAAGGAAATTAAGGAAAGTATGGTATAGGGTATACTCAGGGCCTCTGGCGGCAATGGTCGAGCCTTAAGCGCAGTACTTTGCTGTCTGAAAAATTGTTAGAAAATGCCGCGTTCGAGGGTAATACCCCGTTTCCCTCCTCTCGACAAGCCTGGCGGGAATGCATTCGTACCTTCCAGCAAAGAATATAGAACTACAGTTGCTTCTAGTTAAGTCTTTATTTAACATTATTTTGAAAGAATTTTTTATATTCTCAAATTTGATGAAAATATTTTAGACATGCATTAATTCAACGGTACTAGGATCTTTTGGTCGGTGCTGCCGTCGATATTAATAGGTTTTTGTTGGTCAACTTTTGGATCAAAATAGTAGCACTTAGCATTTGCTACAAGAAAAAATTCAGAAAATTTAAAAATATCTTAGGGGCTTTAAAACATATAGGACGCCTGCTGTCAGAACTTCAAATTTTGGCAGATGAATAGCAGGTGTACTTATGGAAGTAAAAAATAGTATGGAACCCAACAGGAAGATGGAATACAAGCCATACTTCCGGGCGTAAGGCCAGAGACAAACCCAGAAACCATGAGGGAAAATATTTCATGTAGTTTTCAACGATAATGGTTTCATTGTGCTTAATGGTTTGACAAAAGGGGACGATATGGGGCATTTTACCTACATAAGTACTGTTGGTAAATCCACCAATGATCGCAGGATGTGTTAGGTATTATCCTGGATTTGACCATTAAAAGGCAGAGTTGGGAGGATCACCTACCTAAATAAATCGACAAACTGCAGGTACAAAAGATTAATTAGTCTGCTCCCAAATTATATCTGGAATCAAAATGTTGCTAAGAAATACCATAGGAGTATAGCAAAAGCTCTTGAAGCATTTGACAGGATACTATTAGAATCGCTGCTCTACCAAAAAGTACACCAAAATACAAAAGCAACCAAAAATGGTTCGACACGGAATGTAAACAAGTGCATGTCAGGTGATGGAAACTGCCAAAGACTATGCGCCGAGAAAAACCAACAACATCGACTTTTATGTAAAAATAAAAAGATAAAATACTGGCAGCAACTGGAATCAAAACTGGACCAAGTAAGAGACAGCAAGGGCTGGTGGAAGGTGGTAAAAAAGCTGAAGAATAGATGTTTTGTAGCTGGAAACGCTATTACGGCTTCAGGTTTTAAGCTCTAGTTTATGAACTTATTAAATTCAATATAAAGGCCACCAGATGTATTTTTTGCGAGAAACCATATTTGAAATCTCGGGCTCCGAAATAGCTGCAGCCGAAATTTTTGAAATGTTGTCGAAGGTCAAGGCAAACAAAGCTCCTGGACAGGAGATCATACCATATGAGTTCTACATAAATGCACCAATGGCCTTTATTGATGCGTTGGTTGGTGTGTATAACAATATGCTGGAGACTGGAACAATTCAAGATTACTGCTTGAAAAGTGTAATTTTTCCAATTTTTAAGAATGGCGATGCTGACCTACCACAAAATTACGGAGGAATTTGATGCATCAATTGCATAGCAAAAATTTGCATGGGTATATACTGGCCCGACGAGAGAGTGGGGGGAGGGGGATTCCCCCCGGGCCCGGAGTTTTCTCTGGGGCCCGGTGTTATAACTGTCGTGCTGTCTCGATTCAAGCTAAAGGTGTAATAGAGGGGCCGGTACATTTTTCCCCCGAGCCCGGATTTTCTCTCTACGGCCCAGGGTATATTAAATAGGCGCCTAACTAAATGGCCTAACTGCTATGACAAATTAGAAGAGTACCAAGCAGGTTTTCGAGAGCATTATTCGACAATAGATAATGTCTATAACCCAACGGCCAGGGTATTTTTGAAGCAGCAGGAAAAGAAAAAGGTGTACGCATTTTTTGTCGATTTTCGGGCCGCATTCGATAAAATACCCAGGACACTTCTGATTTATAAATCATATTAGAAAGCATTTTTTCACGCACAGAAGTGGCACTATTCATCGACGATCTTCATGACACCTAAGGTGGAGGTCTCACGGTGGGAAATCAAAATATACGGCTTTTAGCTTACGCTAACGGTATTGTACTACTGGCTGACGAGGTTATTGTACTCCAGAGAATGATAGGCCGATTGGAAGGCTACTGTAGAACTTGGAACATGGAAGTGAACATGGAAAAGGTCCAAGATTAAGCAATAAATATAGCAACGGACTACAAATATCTAGGGATAGTCCTAACGCCTGCTTTGAGCTTTAAAAAACAGAATGTATCTACGACACCTGCCGCCAAATAAAGAATAAATATTGCATGGAATAACATGCTAGCTAAATTTAGCATATCCAGTCAGACTAAATGGAAGATTTACGATGCAGTGTGACGAGCTATACAAGCCAACGGAGCCCAAGTATGGGAGAATCTATCGCTTGCCAAAATAGGTTCCACACTACGCTCTAGCATTGGAAATGGGCAGGCATCCTACCCAATGTTGTATGGTTGAGCAGCACCTCCTATATATTTATAAAACGCTATATATGTAAGTACGAAAAATGCAGGTTACCCAAAATGCTCTCGAAACTTGTTATGGCAAAAAATGTTTTCTGGGCCAAGGAGCTAAATAATACTGGTGTACGTTTTAACATATCCTGGGATTGGAATAGTGAAATTTTATGGAAACCAGCGGTAGATGCCTTTTTAAATTGTTTTAGGGTGGACAGACATGAATCTCTGGTAGAGCAGAAGATGAGAAGCGAATCGAGGACTTATAAAGATCTGGGTTCAAATAGCAGTGAAAAGTATGCAAGTATGGATATGTGGTCGGTATCATGAACTCAGAAAGCACGATGTGACATGATACTACTAAACGGAATCCGATCCGTCACAGGTCGTACTTCTATGTGCGAATTATGCAACACCAATGAAGCAGGCAACTGGTCCCAAGGATCCTGTATCACGCAACGAGCGGGGAAGCAGGTTGAATTAAGACATTTGGACTGGCATTCTGGAAACCCACCAATAAACTTGAGATAAACTATAAAAAGTACTGCATCTCAACTCGCCGGCGGACGACCATTAAAACCATTGTATCATATTAATTTGTGCTTAAGAATTCTTTTGTATTTGAATATTTTTCTTAAGTCAACGAGAACGGCTTTAATAATAAATTTTTTATTATTATTATTATTATTAGTAGCACTTAGTAGTTATTGTCAGAATATAACCCAAGCGATTGGCAACCGGCGCGTGCTGGTAAATTATAAAATTGTTTTTATACTTGCGATTATATTAAGAATTCTGTTTATGTGTTTAACAGACTCATATGATTCACATGGTCTAGATTTGAAGACAACATTTTCATGAACGATAATATACAAATATAATAATATAATATAAGTGTGTATCTTTATAGAGAGAGTCATATAGTTTATCTTTACAAAGACAAGGTCTGACTGTTTTATATGGCAACTGTAGGAGGACCGGAAAAAAATACATTTTCATATCGCAATAAATATTAAGTTTATGGGTTAAGATATATTTTATTTGTTTATGCAAAATGTGTTTGACGATTTAGTGTAAAAGGCAGAGGGATCATGGCAGAATCGGGAAAGATTTGTCTGTTGCTTTTGTATAGTCGCCTAGATCTAGAAAGAAATAATTATATAATCTTATATTATTTTTATATCTGAATTATATTATATTAAGATGGATAATTCGTTTGTTTATTTAGCAAGGGTTTGTAATTAACCTTTTGCATTAACCAAAATTTTAGCAAGATAAAGAGATATTTTTTATTTATTTATTTTAGCAAGATAATGAGATAAAATTTTACGCCGATTTTCCATATATTTTAAATTAACATTGAGAACAGCAAAATAGCCTTCATTTTATATAAAGCAATTACAAAATATCAAAAGTTTTTTTTTTCAATTTTAATTTATTCACTCAAAACAAAAAACTCTTATTTCACACTAACACAAAAAAAAAAATGTAATACAGTCGAGGCGGTACCCGACAGTGTAATACCCTGTACCTTTTTTCTCGAAAAAATCTGATTTCCTGCATATTCCTTCTATGAACTTTCCAATTGGAATATTTTATTTGTTGGTGCAAAACGATTGTTATACCTAAAACAGGGATGTCCAAACACTGCTTATGGAAGAGCAAAAACCAATACATATAAAGAAAAACACTAACACATTTAAAGTAAACAGTTATTACGGTTTATTGAGTGCACTGAAAGAAATTTTATGTGCATTCTTATAAGAGTGGTAAAAAAGTTATAGACTCAAATAGTTTCAGCTTTCCAAGCAAATTACAGAAAAACGAGATTACCAATCCATCTGCTTTTTAACTGTTATATTTTTTTTTGCATGGTTTTTTAAGTTATAAAAAACAAATTTCAAAAATCTATATTTCATTTTTATGTTTTTTCGTCAAAATTTATCTTGTACATTTTTTGATTTGCATCATTGTAAGTATGCTATAAAATTTTCCAATTGTACATTTTAGTACAACCTTTGAAAAAATCGTTATTGAAGCATACTTTTTGGTAGCTTAGAAATTCAAACACTAGTAAAATTTTCTAGTGGTAAATTTTTAAAATTCAACTTTTAGATACAAAATTCAATTTCCGAAAATCAGGAGGAATTACATTTTGTTGTTAAACATGTGAAGAAATTTATAAAAATTTTTTCGATCAAATATCGAGTGGTAGTCGGAGGTACCCTTAAAGCAAAGTAGACAAATGATAAAAACACCAACAAAATCTTTATAACTACTCGAATATATTAAAAACCAAAAAGTTTTTAAGCTCAATTTTATTTTTTCACTGAAGTAATATTTACACATAATAAAGTGAATGAAGATTTCGTAGCTACATGTATCATGGTGAATGCAGGTTTTTTTTTGTCTGAAAATGTTTTCGAAAGCTCATAAAATACAAAATGTCAACTTTGATTGCCAATAACTAAAAAACCAGTAATATAATTTACAATTTTTTTCTGCACAGGGATTCCTTAATATGAGTAAAATAATATTAAATTTTAATTTTGTCCAAATTTTGATTTTCAGCAGGAGGGCTTTTGGCCAAAATCTGGCCCATTGTGGGGCGGACAGACGGACATGGCTCAATCGCTACCCGAGGTTATGATAAGCATTTTGGTATAAAGGACTTGGCGTCTGTCACGCCTCCTTCTTGCCGTTACATACATTGCACAAATCTAGATTCCCCATTGTACCTATAGGTACAGGGTATAAAAACGATAAAAGTTTTATTATGCTCCCGTTTTGATTAACTCTTAGCGACTACAGACTTCAACTAATTCAAAAATAACTAAAGGGCTGTAGTCGAAATTGTCCGCTGTTGACTTGTTGGCCCTCACTATAGATATTAATTTAACAATACACGAGTCTAAATTTAAATATTTTAAGGTAAATAAGTGCCGTGGATATAAGTACATATACATCCCTAATCTATACTAAGTAAGAAAATATAGAGATTTCCACCAACAATTAACAAACTTCGCTCAGAATTTTATACCCAAAGAATTATTAGTTTTTCTTAGTCGAAATAAAATGCATTTATCTTATCATTTATTTATGCATAACAAGTCTAATAAGTGCTAAATAAATATTGTACAACGTTAAATGTAGTTCAAGTTCTGCACAAAAGTCAGTCGGTGCGTGTTTTCCGAAAATGAACACCTTTTTGTAAACACAATTTGAAAACAAAACGCATATGTTTGAGCTGTTAAGTAAATATATTTGCTATGTACTACTTGTACATGAAGTTTTCCAATGTGAACATGTGTGCAAATAAATTGTACCAGAAAATAGACGTACTAACTGTTTGGATTTTTACATGGCACTCAATGTTTGAAGTACTGGGCAAATGCCATTTTAGTTCAAACTCTATGGTTTTAACATATGAGAACTACTTGAAACTGCTGATAACAAAACTTAGGTGTGAAATATATCGTTGCTATATTAAAAAAATATAAACATTTATTATATAAGAAATCATCCAAACATATTCTAACATTTTTTAGTTTAATAAGCAGAAAGCTTTTCGGCTCCAAATACTTACGGAAGCCGTTCGCAGACGCTCGAACAAAAAAGCGCATCAAATTCATTCTTGAAGCAATTAAGTTTAGTTTTTTTAAAACTTCTTTTTGATATTTTCAATTCTTCTCAATTTTAATAGATTTAAAAAAAATTGTTACTGTTGTTAATGCTGTCTCGGAAGAAGTCCTTGTTAACCGAAGACTTCGGGTGAGAATAAAGCCAGTCCTGCATTGTTGAGTTAAAAGATTTTTATTCACGTTCTCCGTGAACTAATTTTTTGCCCATTAAGTTGCTTTAAGAAACTGCCTAACAATAACACACTAGTATGGAAAAAATTTGGAATTTTTTATCTTAAGGCCCATACGCAGTTCGAAATATTTCGCACAGAATGACAAAACTTCATATAAAAAGAAATCGCATTCCGTGCGAAATATTTCGAACTGCGTATGGGCATTTATGGCAAACACGTTTCTTTGACCGAACGATCCTAAGGGTGCTATAGAATATAGTCAACCGATTTTGATAAAAATTGGTACCGTGCTTGAAAAAACTTTCGAATGCTATATTTGGTGACGATATCTTTATAAACAAACAGTCATCTAAAACTTTTGGTTTCTCAAACATATTGACATTTTTCACTTTTTCAAAAATTCCTGTTATTTCTACATTTTTTTTTCCGATTTTGTATTCGTATTCGATCAAACTTTACGAGCTATGAAAAAAACTGTATTACAAATTTTTGTTTGACTTTTTAATTTGCATTTTTTTTCAAAACTTTGCTAAAAATTATATGAATGCATAAATTGCGTCCAAGCCGTATAAATATGTTGCAAGTATAATCGATGTAAATTCAATTATTTACAGTTCAGTCTAAACTGATCAAAATCAGTTTAGTACAACCAGACTTTAAGTAGACACTTTTTTTAAATTTCGCCATCTGTTCCATGAAAAAATATTTCGACTGCATTTTCGGCTTTAGCATGCCATTTTACTATGAATATCACTTTACCCTAGGATGTGCGGATGGGCTTTTCGAGGCACATTTTGACTTTGAGTAGTCGCCAAAAATTTTTCTTGGCCCTGAGCGCCGAAATATTTTATGCCAACTACCGCTCATGTTTTCTAGACGTAACGAAACCATCTACAGATTATTTGCATTGATTTCGTAAAACAAATCTGATAATAAATAAATTATGTATCAAGGTGCTAAGTGTACCTACTGGCCATGTTCGCTAGCTTCATATGAGCTTTTGGTGAGATCTATGCAGTTTTCTTTTTGCATTGATCGGGTAAGCATCGTTTGTGTTGCGTTATCACTGTGTTTCTTTTTGCGCTCTTCGGTTTTGTGCTTTCAAATGTCGGGAATAAGCGACGAAGTGTGGGAAGGCCTTGATATGGTCCTAAACAGGCGTCAACGGTTTTCTAAAGACAAGACTTTCCGCATTTTTTGCGAGCGAGAATATCGAGGATGAAGACGACGACGATCCATTCGGAGGTGACGATGATGCTGATGAAAACTATATCCCGTATGGTGAAGCGGCGTCGGATGCTGAAGAAGAAAAAGAGTTGAACATTGAGACGAATGTTGCGGTAGATAGTGGCAATGACGAAGAGGAGGAAATTGTCGAAGTAGAGGCGGATACTGTGAACGATTCACAATCGCCCGTTGACGAATTTTAGGCATGCAAAGCTGGCGTTATTTGGCTGAAAATCCACCAACCAGATACCGCCCGCACGCAGTTATACCATCATACAATACTTCTACCCAATAGCAGCTGTCGATGAGATACATAGCTGGACGAAAATCGTAAGGACAGCTGACTATGGCTTATGGGCCTCGCGTGGCTCAGTAGTACCACTTACCTTATGGGCCTCGCGTGGCTCAGTAGTACCACTTACCGCCTCCCAGGTTGCTACATATCCTAGGGTTAAACATGTTGAGGATACCAAAATTTTTTAAAATTTGTAAACTAGTGTAATCTGTACAATGAATCTCTTCCGTTTGAAACTTTGTGTAATATAATTTTTTGTTTTCCATAGAGCGTTTTGGCTCAACATGAAGTTTCTGAAAATTGCACAGCTCGTAATGGCTATGCGGTTCGAAAAAAAAAGATTGATGCTTTTGACTCGATAATCGAATGGAATACAGCAGATCCATCGGATCGGTTTTATATTTATAAATAAAAAAGTTTGAGCCTGACGATATCGTAACCAAATTTTGTATTTCGTAGTTTTTCAATGTTCCCGCGCTGTACCAAATTTGATCAAAATCGGTTGACTATATTATATAGCTTTGTTTGGTGCAAATTTCGATGTGCTTCGTTTGTTTGTGAAGATATCGTAACCAAATTTGGCAAATAAATTTCTTTTAGAGTTCCGAAGCAATAGACCGGCTATGATTGCAAAGTGCTGCTACAAGGTATCCCAAAGTGGTCCGCGCCCGACTTTAACGTACGCCATATTTTTACTCTAAAGTATTTTCGGAGAAAAAGAGAGATATACCTTTAGGCCCGTAGACTTCGGAAGGAGCCCAAAGAGGTGGCAACTTGCGTGGTGCGAGAGGTTTTTGGTTTTTTCAAAAGCTGCAGTGAATAAACAGCTCATTTTTAGGGCTACACAAACACGCAGGTGTGCATTATAAGTACAACCAATTCCGTTTTTACACGGTTTTGAAATAAAACAAAAAATAATTTTTTAAACAATTTCCTTCGATTAAGCAAGATTAAAAAAGCTTTATGATTGAAACAATTCTAACAATTTAGTTAGAGAATTCCCCTTTCAAATTCATTTCTATAGAAGCTCGATAATTTACTTCATATCTTTTTTTACCTGATTTTTTACACTGTGTTTTTCTGGCACGTATCTACCCGTTTATAAACAGAATTATGTGTACAACTATTTAGATTTTAAGTTCAGCTGGGTTTTGAATTTTTCCCACGTATAAGTTATTTTACTTATATCGTAAAATAAAATAGATTTTTGGTCAATAAGCTTGGATTCGGAAGAGTGTGTTATCGATGGCTTTACAAACTCGTTCTGAGAGAGAATTCAGCATATAATGTTTAGACTATTTATCTAATCTTACTTCCAAAATCATATTTAAGAGGTCTGTTTGAGAAGGTTTGCGAACCATACCAAAAAACAAAAATTTTTTTATGTCATTTTTGCAATCCTTTTATTGTCTCTTTTTTGAATACTCTTTTTTATAACTTTCAAGCTTCGTTATGATTAGATTGTTGCATTTTCAACTTTTAAAAAGCCCATAAAATTTCGCTTATGTCCTCAATTGGTCTCAAGCATCATTATGGTTAGCTTGTTTATTTTCTGAAACTTGAAGCTAACAAGCTTTCAGGGTTTCCAATTAAAATTTGTATACCAAAAATAATTGCAATTTTAATTTCAAATCAGCATATAGCACTACGCAGAGTCCAAAATGTTCTATTCCGCTCAAAAAATTCTACCCGTAGAGGCAAGAAAAAAAAGAAGTGAAAAACACATAAATAATAAATGTTGTTAAAACTAATGTGCGGCCCTCATTAGCCCTTGGCAACTGCATAGACGAAAGTGCGCACAGGGCGCAGGGGTTGCTTGATGCTGCCAAATCAAAGGGTGCAACGATGTGTGGCAAGTAAACATTATATGAAGATGAAGTGAACGTAGGGGTTGTTGCTAGTTAGCTGGAGTTCGACGCTGGTACACATACAAGTCGACCACATCTAAAGAGTTATTTTCGTAACTTTTTAAAACTCAAGAACAACAAAAACAATACCAGGAAACACCAGGACAGCCAGCTCAAATCAAGTGTGGTCCGTCAAAACGAATGAGAGCAAGTTCATAAAGGAGTATGGGGTAATTTTTCATTTTGACGGGGTCGCAAAATCAGTTGAAAGTGTAATTACTCAAGTAACTTGGAAAGTATACTCTACAATAAACTGATGGTAATATGAAATGTTCAAGCAGCTACAAAAGCTACAAAAAGTGAGCTTTTGGGAAAAGATTTAATATTCAAGTCTCTGATCTAAATATATCATACAAAAACCTTTGACTTTACTTTTACAATATTAAAACGCTGTGCACCAAAAGGTCGAATTTAGATTTATCGTCAGTTTTTCTAATAAAACAAATTTTATCAAAGTGATACACAATAAAATAAATAAAACATAAATAAAATAAATAAATAGAGCGAAATACTTTTGAATTTATATATCATTAATATTAACAACCGGAACAGTCCTGAATGAACTTTTTACAACTTGAATCCCTTAGACGAGGTGAATTTATTCAACTCGATTTCCAAAAGTGAGTACCAGAGAGGGCAATGGTAGGTTTGGTTGTGACGTCGGAGGCCCCTTAAAGTTACCTAAAGTATGATCAGGGTGACTAAGTAAGTCATGTCCTTCTGTACGTCTGATCGTTTGTATGAACGCCTAGATCTCAGAGATGGTAAGAGTTAGAGCAACCAAATTTTCAGATACGATCCCTTATTATGTCATGGGAGACAAATATAATACATTTTTTTTCAACGGCGTTCTTTTATATAGCGCCAATGGGAGGTTTTTCCAAGCATCTTGAAAAAAACCAAAAGTCTAAGATGAATAATTAGTTAGTTTTGAAAATACCCTAACCTAGAGAGAAAGTGCCACCACTCGATTGCTTAGACTTCGATATTTGAAAATATCGATACTATCGATAGCACTATCGAGCGAAGGGCACATAAAAATGGAACAAGTGAGGAAAATTCTAATACTTACAGAAAGAGTAGTCACAATTAGTACAGTAAACGAAGAGTTTCGACTGGAAAAAAATACTTAGTTGATGAAACTTTCAGGGATTGTTGAACAGGGTGCCAGTTCTAAGTCTTAAACCGATTTGGGAGTGCAATAAAAGTTGGTACGGCTTTTACATGATATCTTTTTTTCTATCACACTTAGAGTCATGGCTATCAAAATTGTTTCCAATAAAATGAACTATCAAATAAAACTTAAATCAAGGTCCTTGGTCAATTGGTTCAATTACAATGACCGCTCAAAGTTCAAAAATGAAAATGGTTTTGGTCAATGTCAAATATTGCTGCTACCTTAATTTTAGAGATATTTTTTCTGTTTTTTGCATGAAATTCAAAATTTTGGAAGCCAAAGTCGTCTACTATCCGGAAAGGCTGGACGTTTGTGACAATCATTAAGGCTAATGCGGTATTAAGTTTTGGTTTTTTATGCGAAGAATTTTCGTAAAAATTTGACTTACTTAACTAATTTATGAAGGTACCTATCGGATTTGGTGACTCTAAAAGCGTCGAATGGTCAAAAAGGTTCGACGGGTTACCATTGGGTTTGTTTTCTTTTGACATGGTTGGCACTTTACCAATTTTTTGTCCGTTGTTTTGTAAAAAAACTTTTTTACAAACAAAAGTATACTATCGATATATTGAAAAAAACCATCGATAGTATCCGAAAAATGAAGTGCCATCGATTGTAACCCACCTCTACCCTAACCGTATTAAACATTGGGGTTTTTTTTAAAGTTCGCAAGCAGTGTAACAAGTGGTCTTAAAATTATCAAGGATATGTTAATGTATAAGCTTAAACTCTGTAATTTGCTTTGGTTTCATTTATATATTGTATAAAATATAATGTTTTAATTAGTTACATACATATAGCTACTTTAAGAGTATTTCATCTTCATTTCGTAAAGTTCTTAAAAATTAGCATAAAATGGAACTATATATGAACACTATATCTGCAGACTATTTGCCAAATCATTTACCACTTGAACATTGATGGATGATGACGAGCAGGATGCCATGCAATAAATCACACTTCAAATACGAGTGACAATCCAGTTTGTTGTTTATGTGGGAAACAATGGCGATCTGTACCGGCATACATAGTAGTTTGGGATTTGAGTAATCAGCATTTAATGCACATGATTCTTAGGGCGCCAGTAGCTTAGTGACTTTTTCCAAAGTAAAAAGAAGAAAAACAAATGAGCTGCCCATATTTCTAGGGGAAATATGAAAGTATATTTTGTAAAAATATTTCGTATTGCTCAGTGCAGGTGTCCTAAGTAAATACAAGCACACTACAAATCAACTTTTTACCCTAGATTCATGGTTATATGTCAGTCAGTTAGCCAGCTGTCCGTCCAACCGACAAACAATGCAAACAATTAACGAGTGAGCAGCGCAGAAGGGAACTCCTCGACCATTTCCTTTACAACAAAAAATTGTATAGGAAAAAAAACCTCGCGTGTTGTGAGCACATATAAAAAATCATAACGGTCGCTTCTAGGTGTCAAATACAGTCAGACTGAAAATTATTCGTACACATGCAGTACGAAAGAATTGACTCAAATAAGTTGAAAAATTCTGTGAAAAGCTAATGAAAAACTTGCGGACTTAAACCATTTTTTTTTATGTTTTAATTTAAAAAAAATTTAAGCTGTGCGAATACATTTGGCTCTCACTGTATGTGAGGGTCTTACAACACACCCCGTAGCAAGTAATTTACGCCACAATAAATGCAGTTAACTACTTGTTCGCTTTTCTTCTAATATTTTTGGGGTAAAAATTGCATTTTTTTTATAGAACCTCATAATTGTTACAGAATTTTCGCGCTTTTGCGTTGCCTTAAGCCGGAAGTTGCATTATACAAAGCCGTACTAAGCGCAGCTTAACGCAAGGAATATTTGCTAATCAATGCACATTTCGATAATCATTACAGTCTGTGGCCTACACCAACAACGACAGGATACAGGGATATTTCTTTGTTTTTTTTTTCTTTGTTTACATTCTTATAACTAGGCATGAAACCGTTGTTTTGATGACATTTTAGTGCCAACCTTTAAATTTAATTTATGCATACTCGCAAAAAACAAGTTTAAAAAAAAAAAATTAACAAATATCAACCATAAATTACGAATGTCAGTTTCATTATGCAGATGGCGCTGCATAACAATTAGACTGATGTTTCTCATGCAAAATTTATTTATGAGCACTTGATGAACTGCATTTCCATTTCCATTTCCATTGCGTTAGCGGGGTGTTCCCGTGCCTGCTTTCGTACTGGTTGCGCTCATTTGCATAACAATCAAGTCATCGTTTGTGGGTACATCCCGAAATACATACAGAAAACTAGCGGCAATGCCCGAAATCGTCATATTCCTGACTCCTGGGCCCTGGGCCTGGCTGCTGCTTTTTGGGGTTGAGAGGCAGATCTAATGGTTTACATACACTAGCAGCGGGTGTGAAGTTGTAAAGTTTAATGTATTGTTTGCCTAACAGTTTATTCATTTGGAAAAAGTTTTTTTTTTTTTTATGCCCTTGCTGTAGGATTTTAGCATTTCTGGATGTATAAAGATATATGAACAGCACGGCCAGCTGAGTCGTCTTTCTGTGCGTTTGAATGTTAATAGTAAAAATTAAGCTAAACTATTCAGCAGGTTCTTATTTAATTGAACTCTACAATCATCGAGCCTTTTGGAATCAGATCTAATTGAATATTTTCTTGAGTACAGAAATAATCCAAACCACTTTTTTTAAAACTAATGCATTTTATAAAAAAAAAAAAAACCCAAGGTTTGGGTGTGGAAACGAGTAAGTCCCACAACCTTTGTATTAAAATCAACGGGGTGACAAAAAAAAAATTGATTTACGTAGTCTGTCCATATTATCTGAAGAAATTAAAAGGACTCTTAAAAACTTTTAAATTTACGCAGGCCCGTCGAGAAAGGGGGAAAGGGGATTCTCCCGGTGTAATAACTGTTGTACTTACAGAACACAATGATTCAAGCTAAAGGTGTAAAAGAAGGGTCGGTACATATCCCCCCCCCTGGCCCGCATTTTCTCTCTACGGCCCTGAACTTACGTTTGGTCTTAAGGCCCATACGCAGCATGCAAAAATTTCGCGCGAAATAACAAGACTTCATATAAAAAGAAACAGTGGGATTTTTTTAAACGCAGTTTTGTCGTTCCGTGCGAAATTTTTGCATGCAGCGTATGGGCCTTTAATCTGAATTAAAAAAAAAAATTAATATTATACATATTGGGAATTGCAATTTAATTTAATTTTTTTTTAAACCCTTTTAATTTTAAGGGCCACATAAATTTCTCAAACCGGCTTTATATGTTTCAGATATTATCTAATATATAAAATTTGCGTGTCTGGTGTTAGTGTTTGTACTCTTCCGAAACGGCTCGACCGATTTTTATGAAATTTTTTTTTTATATTTAGTAGGTATGAGAATAGAATGAAAAGTATTTTTCAACCTTCTTACACCACCCAAAACTTTTCAAATCGCGATTTTAGTAATTTTGTAGTAAAAATATCAAAATACCTGGCAGTGTCGCGTTACTTTGACATTTCATTATTCTTTTGTTATGTAAATTAGAAAACTAAATGATATATAGCAGTTCCTGGGTTAGAAAAGGACATACAGACAAAAGAGGAGGAGTAGCTATTGCTCCAGGAGAGGGACAGCAACCGCTGGATATTATCTTAGATTGTAATTCAGAGGAAACGTCTTTTTCCACCATTTATGCTGGGATGAAGAGAAAGTGTACGGAGAGTTACACAAAAATAGTTAGGTCCGAGATAAGAAACTTTAATATGTAGAAGTCTGTACAATTTATAAATTTGTTTCTTTTATAGGAAATTGTAATTAATCAATATAAGAGACCATACACCAATTTACTTGCGAAAGCTTTGTGCCTCTCAAGACATAACGCCTAGAACAGAACTTAATGAGAGTGAAATTGAAAGCTTTATTCGTCATGATGAGGGTTATAGAGTTTTAAAATGCATATGCTCTTCTCCTGCGCATTGGGAAGCTGAGAAGAAGAAAGTTATAGCTATTCTAAGGCATACACTCGTAAGTATAGGGTATTTTAAAGTCGGGCCGGACCGACTATAGCATTCATGTATGCAATGGTATGAGCATTATAGAAATGTACAGTGGATATTATGGTCTGGATGATCGAAATTGAATAAAGAAGCTGTTGCATCATATCTAAAGGCCACTGGAGAAGTTTGTATTTCAAAATTATTTTTTCAAAAAGCATTTGCTTTCCCGGACTCAACAGATAGGTGACCAATGTACTTAAAATCTGGCTTTGCCAATGTGTTCTTCAATAATTATAATTAAAACTGTAAACTTCTTAACACTATAAGTCTAATAAAAATATTTTTGATTCATTTACTAACCGACGCATCATTGTTTTCTGCCAAAAATTATTCTCTAAAAAGACGGAAAAGTAAACAAACAATGCTTTTAAGCTTTCTGAAAGCTTTTATTGAAAAGTAACGCCTCAGATTGTTCTTTCCAAGGACAATAACAAAACTTTTGTGCAGACCAGCGGTGGGCAGAACTACTAATGTAATTTTTTGTGCCTGTGTGGGTTAACAAAACAAAACCTTTCGCAAAGACCGATGTACAATGGGGAAAAATTTCGTTTTTTTGGCATAGCTGAAATCTATTATATTTCTATTTAGACCTCAACATTGAAAAGAGCCTGTAAATTTCATCTTTTACTTTTGGATATTTTTTGGAAGTAATGTTTTTCCAAACAAAATATAAGATCCTCGCCTAGCATTTTTATTATTTATTCGTGCAAATCGGTACAAACAAAATTCTTTGACGAGTTCATTAGAAAACTGTAAAGATAATATTTTCTTGTATATACTATATATATTTTTAAATATGTGATAGAGCTGCTAGAGAATAGTATCCACGTAAATTTTTATTGCAAAATTCCGATTATTTATCCAGTTATCGATTACAGAATATAGGATTTTTAATTTTTATATTTTTTGTTCATCGTTTATTAGTGTAACTCAGTAAAAATCTTATATTAGTTTGTGCAAGCCGAAAATGCAGAGACGTCGCACAGTGGCACGGCAGCCGCAAAAGCGTTTCAAAAATCGATTTTGCGGTGAAATCATTTTGTAAAGGTAATACATGCATCTGATTTAGAATTTCCCAGGAATCAAGAAAATTAAAATTGTATTCAATTCGGATGAATAGTTTAGTTGCTACAGCCGCTCAAAGTGTAGTATATTTAAAAAATCGTAATTTTTTGAATAAAAGTGCGTGTTTAAGATCGTTTTGTAAAAAACTACGCAGCCAATCCCTATTTTCTTGGTTTCTATAAAAAGGTATATGCAATTTAAACATAAAAGATAAAAAAAGACTTCGTATCTTTTCCGGTTTTTTCAATACTTCCGTTTACCTGAACCACTATATTTGGACCACTTTTTCAACTTTGGAAGAATATATTTTATATATATTTTTTTTTTCCGACGCGTCGGTGACCCCCTATAGTTACTTAAAGTATAATCACGGTCACTAGAGAAGTCGATAGACCTCTATCTAAACATTTTTGGTGCAAAATTCGTCGTTTTTCGTTTGTTTATAAAGATATCGTAATAAAATAAGGTGTTTTAATGTTTTTTTAGAATTCCCCAGCAATGTACCAAATTTGAACAAAATCGGTTGACTATATCATATAGCCCCCATAGAACCGATTGGTAAAAAAAAGGGCATACGTTTTTAGGGCATAGCTAGATGGATTATAAAGATATCGAAACTAAATTTGGCATTCGGGAGTCTTTGTACCTAATTTTATCGAAATCGGTGGAGTATATCATAAAGCTCTAATATAACCGATCGGTTAAAAAATCGATTTTGGTAAAAAAATTCGTTGTGTTTCGTGTAACGCAAACTTTAGTTTCCATGATGGAGAAAATACTGAATAAAAAAAATTATTTTTTTTTAATTTTTCAAAAAATTTAAAAGAAATCTCCCACTTTTTAAAAGAGTGTTAGTATCATTTTATGCGTTTAAATTCAAATTCGCATGCAATCCTATTTTTTTTTGTTTTTCGTTTTTGACAACTGCATCCTGTGTAAAGATTACTGTAAGGGAATTATTAGATTCTGTATTTGAGTTATAACGTTGCCCTCCAGGTGTTTATACCCAGACAATTTACTTAAAACGTGATATTCCTGCGCAAAAACAACAGAAAATTTGACTGCCAAGTCAAAGTATTTGAAGATGTATCTCAAGCATAAGGTAGATAAGAGTAGATTTATTTCAGTATGACTAAAAGAAATCATACAGCTCTCAGAAGCAACATTTCGTATTTCTCCCCAGTTGGCAAATATTATTATCAGCATAAAATATATCGTATAATATGCAATGGGGTTGCAATAACTACTATGTATACTTATAATTGAAATTGAATTTTCCATAATAACTGCGCATAAGAATGATATTTTCCATTTGCCACAAGACTAACTCAATTGTTTTTTCCAAAATCTCCAATTACATTAGCCACACAAGCTTCCTTTAACCATTTGATGACAATAAAAGATTAGCAGTCCTTATCACATGTACTATATCGATATAAGGCATTTTGTACTGTCCTTTGATTTACATGTGTTTACATTTTGTATGTGCCACTTTTTATTTAAGGCTACAATGTGACACAAATCTGCTTAAATTTGACTAAAACCGCTATGATCGGCTTAAAAATCAGAACTTGCATAACATTTTGCAGTTTTTGCTACTATCAGGGTTAGAACTACAGTCAACATACGCACAAATGCGACAGATTGTATGCCTTGGGAACAGCAATGGAAAATTAAATAGCTGCAAAATGTAACAAAATACTCGAACGGCTGTTTGTTTATCCAATGTTTTTCGGTTAGATGAGCACACAACTCAAAAACAGAAAAAAAAGGTAGGTTGATAGAACCTACATGTCTATGAAACTGTTGCGAACCCCGGGCACAAACAATAACAATAACAGCAACAGAAGAACGTCACAGATTTCACAGATAAACCAATTCGAGCAGGGCAATGAATTGGTAAAAAGGTCGAGCAACTTGCTCTGAAAGGCAAAAAAAAAATGAACGTGTAGATGCAATACCAAAGCGAATCCGATGTGCTAAAAAGGGGTAAGGTAATGCTTAGATGCACGTGCTTTATGCCAGGGGTAAAAAAAGGATTGTCTTTGTACAATATATATGATACGAGGGGTGGCTTAAAAGTAAACTAGCTACATTATTCGGCAGAAATATGATTTTACACACATTAGCTAACACTCGCTAAATTTTATTATTATGAATGACTCGCTGTTGATCGACTGAAAAAAACCGCAAGTTTAAGTTAGAATTGCAAATCAACTTTTTCTCCACTTACAGTAAAAGTTCTCATCGAAAAATAGTGACCAACAAAGCAACAAGTGAAGTTGGGATATTCAAAACCAGAATTCGTTGTCTCCACGTTCTGACTTCTGAGATGAAATTCCATCTGAACAATCTAATATCTCTTCATACAATTTGTAAATATCTGCGCATTTTTTTTAGGTGAATTTTCTTATATTTTCAAAATCTTTATTTAGCTATCTTAATCTATTTCATCCCCTTCAAAGTAATCTATTCCGCTGCAATACACTTATGCCAATGAATTTTCCAGTTATCATAGCACTTGGCAAAGTTCTCCTCCGGAAGGGGCCTTCAGAGCCTTCTGCGATTCATCTTTTATTATCTCAATCGTGTCAAAACGGAGTCTCCAGAGCGGTCTCTTGAGTTTGCTGAATAGCCAGAAGGCGCACGGAACGATATTTGTTGAGTTTTTGGCGAAATGCTCACGAAGAACCAGTGCCGTGTGAGAGTGCGCATCATCGTAGCACCTCACAAAACGAAGTTAAATTTCGAAGTCAAAGGACTCAATAGACTTCAGTTTTTCTTTCTTTTGCTCACTTTTTTTTTTATTTTGGAAAATTCTTTCTTCAGAATGTCCTGTCTTTTAGGCCAGTGGAAAAATGTTTCAATTGATCCGATAGTTCCAAATATGTTTTCTATTCCAGATACTTAGTAAGCTGCATTAAGAGCCAAATTGAAGCTATGGCCAGAGAACACAAGCGAAGCAAGAAAACTGTTTGGCTTAGTGAGATATCGTGTTTACTTATTTTTTTCTGTTTTGTCAGTGAGCCGACCGCATTGAAAAAACTGGTTTGACAGTTTTTTGCAAGCTGTGCTATATGTATATCCCTTTCGAAGTGAAAAACCCCCTATGACCAAATCCTGAAAGCACATGATTCAGCGTGAGTACTTTCTCAAAAAAGCATTCGTTTTATAAATGATCGTATTATTTAAAAAAAAAAACAATTCTTTTGACAAAGCCATTTTTTTGAAAAAAGTCACATTGGGCCCAGTTGCGTCATTCATGCAAATTTTCGAACTGAGCTACTGTGCGCATATTTTCCTTTAAATCAGCGTCAAAACAATCGCATTGCACTGAATACTTTTTCCCGATTCCTTGTCCAAGGCATGTTGATAACACATCATACTTGGTATTTTCTGGTGCTGATTCCTCTTCCATATGGAAATTATTGCATATTATTTCAGATGGAACCACTACACCTAGTGAAGTAGTGGCGCCATCTTACGTTGAGCATTTTTAATATTAAAAGACAACACTGTTTTGTTTTGTTATCTGCATCCACTTGTCAAAAATTTTTAATCAGAATTTTTCGTGAATATTTTTTTTATATGAAGTTTTTCATTCCGTTTGTAAATTTTGCATGCTGCGTATGGGCCTTTACTTAATTATGGTTGCAAAGAGTTATGCTTATTGGGATTAACCATTTCAAAATACTTATTTGAAATGGTTACACGATCACGTTTCGATTGATATGGCCTACAAATTCCTGCACCTTCACCATCCATGACATGGCGATCATTATGTTGAACATTTGTTCATCCGAGCTTTTATTAATTTAGCTATCCAACTCTTAATGGATAATATAAACTCTGCAGAGTCTTTGCAAATACCGCCTTATAGAATTTTCATATAATTATTTGTTTACCGATTTTAATACGATATGCAGCTTTATTATTTTTTACGTAAGATGTATGCGAATACGGCAGCAGAAAAAAACGCCTAATAACCTTCATAGGCAGCAGAAACTGGCAAAACAAAGACATTACGATAAAAGCGCCTCTTCTCACCTAATTTGTTCCACCTTTTACCTTTGTTCTTCTCCAGATACCAGGTCGTGCTACATCTTGGTAAAGTTTCTAAAAAATTATCAAGCTAATAGTAATGCAGTTCTTTCTAGTTCACAGCATTTAAAATACTGAAATTCTCGTGCTGTGTCTAGGGGTTCTGTACTCACGTCAAGTACTGCACACATTGATGCAATTCAGAATATTCACTTGAGCTCTTATGCTAAAAGAAAAATAACATGTTATTTATGATACATATAGAGACTAATATAAATAAATATGCGATTAAAAAATGAAGGAAAGGCCGATTATTTTTCGGCCAGCCCTCGTTGTGCGCATCTCTAGTGCTTAAAAGGCGTAAAATGTGCGCTTTGGCAAATAAATAAATTTCGATTTGTGATTAAAAGCATTTTATTGACGGCAGTGTGTAACTGCATTGATAAATTGACACAGTTATGCTTGAGATTTATGTATCCCAAAATTCAATTTTATATGCTAACAAATGTCTAAGTTAAGCAACTCACTGAGCTGTACAAGTAAAGTGTACCCAAAGGAGCAGCACTTGATGCGGGATGTATGTATGTAAAGTATCTATAACAATTTGTTTTCAATTTGGTTTTCTTATCGCAATCTCCAAATTGTATATATTTTTTTTTTTGCTTTTTTGAAAACGTTTCAGCCTGCATTAGCATAGTGCTTAGACATAATACCCAGCATAGCTGCAACGATAGCAATCTACCCTGTGATGACAACAAAAACTAGCTATGGAGCATATCGCTAATGATGCGGCCCGTTTTTGGGCTGAAATGATGGGTGCTTTGTACACTCTACCCTTGGTAGTATAAGGCATTGTATGCAGCTTAACAGGACACCCGCTGCGTATTTGCGCCTTTGTAAGGCAGACAGCCGAATAACGCACAGTTGGTATATGGTAGTATTATAATCATGATTGTTAAGATAAATCCCAACACCTTCAACAATGCTGCGCACAAATGACAAACGCGTTTGGATGCGGCAAAGGACAACTTAGTTTTTACAGTGAAGCCAAGTTAGAATGTAAGTAGATCAATGGTAATGTAAGGTTGTCATGAAGAACTTTTGCATCTTAAGGTACTGCAGTTCACCCTTAAGCGCTGCTTGTAACGGAAAATGTCAGTCAGTCCTTTAGTCCTTCATTCAGTCAGTCAGTCAGTCAGTCAGTTAGCGCACTGCTTTTTCGACACTTGCCGGTTCACTCAACTAAATAATTTGAGTGCCATTCATGCAGGTCCACACTGGCTCATGTTTCACTAGATCGTCGGCCCGCTGCTTTTCTTGCTCGGAATGTTCCTGCTGCTGCAGCTCTTGGTACATTCGTTTTGTAATTGTGTGGCAGGTGACGCGCAATCTTCTATTGTACAACTCACCCCATAACGAATTGTAAGGGCGCAAAAATGCCCCCTACAATAAACAAGCACACACTCACACACACACAGCTACTCGTAGCATATACATATATAGGTTTTATGTGAACTGCGGAATACAATATTTATTTGAATTTAAGTCTTTTGTTTGAAATCTGAAATCTGCACACACACATACAACTCAAGCTGCTTAGGGTTGTTTATATAGCTACCGTTAACAATATGTATGTAAGCTATGTAGTACCCTCAATACATTGACTTTTCGTTAAAATAATTTTTAGTTGTTACACATATTTTTGTTTTTTTTTTGTTCTTGTTTTTATCATCAACTTTATTAGCAAAAATAAATAGAGTTTGTTTTTCTTACAAAAATTCTTTGTCTTAGGTCTATCACGTAAATATTTTACCTGACACAAAAATGACTAGTTCGCTTTCTTTTAAACGCATTGCAACAGTTTTTAACGCACTAACCTAGTTGATTTGGCGCCAATTCTACAAATCTCAGATAAAAGCTATTTAGAAGATAAACTTGGGCCACTGAGACCAATCTTTTTTTATCTTCCATATAAAATTTAACTGAGCTTTGAAAAAACGCTATTACTATAATCCAAATATATCTTTCTTATCTATATAGTTAGTTTTAGTTTTAACTAAAGACTATATATACATATATGTATATAATAGTTACAGATACATTTTTTATATGGCTGAATAGCAAGGTACATAAGATTCTTGTACTTAGTCTATAATGACAACCGACGGTTTGTACGCTTTTATAAAAGAACTAAAAATACATTTTCGAGCAAATCAATGCACTTTTAGTTATACTATATAAGCAGTACAGCACTGTATATACGTTTGGAACAAATTTTTTGGATTTTTGCAAAATATTAATCAACGTTTGTGTTATGCAAAATTGTGGCATTAAAACTTGCACGCAATAAATATATTCCAAAGGTTAACAGTTCTGGCGGCAATCTACAAAAGAGAAACCAATTAACTGTTTATATAATATGTAGTTTATCAAATATATGTATATAATATAAGACTGATAAGGCCGAATCTAATGCGCCGAAGGCTTCAACGTGGAGAACTCAATAATATAAGAAAAATTTACGCGTGATTTGTTGAACTTGTTTTAAAATCGTAAAAATCTCATAACCCCTAATCTGATCGTCTTTTCTGTCTTTTCTTCGTTAATTGAACTTTTTTTTGTGTTCTATGCATAACTTTTGCAATATCTTTGGAAAAATGATTATATTATATTTCAATGTGGCTACGTTGAAGCTTTGTTTCGTGAACTTACATCCACACTATCAAATTTTCCGAATTTACAAAAATGTCTAGAGCTCTCAAAACATAAGTAGGCACCGTTGGGACTATCTCTTGTTTTTCAATTTTTTGCACATATTGTGAATTTGGTAAATAAGATAATCAATAATACGAAAATGGAAAAAAGTCACTATTTTAAAATGATATGACTTGGACATTATTTTCCAATTTTCGTATATTGATTGATCATTAAAAATCTACAGGAACCAGGGGAATCGTTCTTCGTTCTTAAAATCTTTTAAAAGAGATAATAGTGCTCATAATCTTATATGCTTATTAATCAGGCTGCTCGAGTCTTGAGAAAAAATTCGACGTGATTTCGGATCAGTTTAACCAATAAACGTTTGGTACCGCGCTACAACCCATTAACAAACTAACCAATAGTTATCCTGCAGCGTTAATCTTCTCATATAAGTTAATTATAAATTTAACTAAAGGTCTAGTCTAGCAGGCTAAAAAAAAAGAATTGAATTGTGGGAGCAACTATTGTAAGAACTACGAAGCTCAGCTCACAAGAGACTACTCATTAAGAAACGTGAAATGTGCTTAAGAAAGCTTCAAATGAATCTGATTCTTGTAGACATGGCTTAAGGGTTTTGGTTAATTATGGACTTCAACTGTCATGGAAAGCTTGTACTACTGAAAATTCTGTATAAATAACTTAAATTTTAGAAACATTGTAAGATTTAAAATTCAATGATTGTCACACACATCAGTTTGCGAGATTATATATCCTGATATTGTTAAAGTCCGTATACTTGATTGAACCTATTACCTATCTGCCTATCCTATAAGCATTTGCGGGATTTGTTGAAATTTTATTCGGTTGGTAAAAATTAGGAGTTGATTGTTAATTCTAAGAACACGCCTAGTTATAACTGCTAGCAGTGACGTTTCCTGATAAAGTGCATCTTTACATTGGTTTGTCTTTTGTGGATTCGCCGTAACATTATGTATCACAAATTATTTGGTTATATTGGCTAAGGAAAGCCACTATAAGCAAGCAATTTAGTGTGCACTCTGCATATTTACTGAGCTTCAACGAAAGTAAAGCTGACATAACTGGTTTTCACTAGTAGTTAGACTAGTACCATTAAAACATCGGAGCTATTGCCAAGCTCTAGTGCCGTTAGAAGCCACATAAAGTTGGTCATATCACGCATAGAAACTTATTCCAAACAAAAACCTGAGCTTGCCCCCAAAACTATGCTACAACTGGTGCGTAAACTGTTGTTTGTAAGTGTTGTGCAGCGGCGAAGTATTCAGCGTTTGCTGTGGTTCCTCAGTGAAATCCTTCCAAGGCGGCGTCTGTGTGTAAAAGCTGCTGTGCTGATGCAGTGGTGCCTCAAGCGTAGGCGCTAGACTTGCAGCTGCATCGAAATTGCTGCGGAAAAGCTCATATTTCTCTTGGGAGAAGTGGCTGGTTGGGGTTGCATCTGTCTGTTGAAGTTGCTGATGTTGTTGCTGCTGGTAGAAACGCATGCTGCTGGCAAAGTCAAATCCATGAGGCTGTGTAGCGGCAGCTGCAGCTGGTGGGTACTCCATAGGCTGCTGGTAATGCATGGGTGTTGCATGTGGCTGAACTGGCTGCTGTTGATGTGGCGTGCCATATGGATAGCCCAGACGACCGCAGCCAAACATAGGAAATGGTTGTGGGTTGACAAAGAGCGCGTCGAATAGCTCCTTGGTAATGCGTTCGCCGCTAAGCGTAAAGTTTTGCAGCTTCTCCAGGTCCAGGTTAATAGTATTGCCGCTTTCCAATACCTGCTCCAATGCAAAGATGTAGTTGTGTGCAAAACGCAAGATCTCTATTTTGGTCAGCTTAGTCTCCTCGGGCAAGGAGGGCAGCGTAACACGTAAACGCTCAAGAGCATCATTCAGCGTATGCATACGATTACGTTCCCGATCATTGGCCTTCATGCGTCGAAACTTCTTGATGCGTACCACCTGCAAAGGACTGCGTGAGCGTGTGACGCGATTTTTGCCGACGGCATATTTGCGTTTTACGCGCGGCGTATCCGTAGCCTCTGGCGACTTGCTGGGCGTGGAGGTCAGTTGCGGCTCAAAGCTGTTGGCTCTGCTGTTGAGATGCTCCACCAATGTGCGTCCACTACGCGTGCTGTGATTGCTGCTGGTATCCAATAAACCGGCAAAGCCATGTGGCGGCGAGCTGGCTTGTGCCTCCCAGACTGATGTATAGTCAGGCATAGGCGTTGCCGCATGTTGCAGCGCCAAAGCATCAAACTCCAGGCGTCTGCGCGCTGAAACATTTGCAATATCCGTTTCGAAGCTTTTCTCGTAACCGCTGTCAAAGGAGGAGTTATCGTCTTCGTCGTCCTCGAATTCGTAAGCTTGTGTGTTGTTGTACGCATTATAGCAGGCGGACATTTTGAGATCTTTCAGCTACGCGCATTTCCGACTTGCCGTTAAAGTTTTGATTTGTTTTTGGATTCAATCGCAGTGTTAACCGTTTCGCGTGCCCGTACCAACTAAAAGTTGACCAACTGTGCGCCGTAGTTTTATGCCAGCCATTAATGTGCGCAGTCACACACACACACACACACACCACACCAAGCATACACATTAAGCCAGCCGATTTAGTTGGTAACAACCCTCGGCGCATTGTCGTCGGTCGTGACGGCGCCATAGCACAAATCCCTAAAGATATGCGCGCAGTGATTGCCGCCAGGGGGTTGCTTTGTCCACACCAACACACACACACACACACCACGAACCCGTCTATGCAGGTCCAACCAGTCACCACTACCAGTAAAAACACGCGCATTTTTTACGCTTTGCTGGCGGTATTGCTTTTAAGCCAATCGGGAAGGATGTTTGTTTTATTGAGGATCAAACCAAAGGCCAAACGTACGCCGCTGGCTTCAAAGTGTTTGCATATCACGACGCTATCAATTGTCACAACATTGAACTTGCGCCCCACTTCAAAGATTTGCCAAAACCTTTTCATTAACTCTTTTTCTCCCGCAGACCAGCTGAATCGTTTAGGGCTTATTGCTTGTCATATAAACGAATTATGGCCACGTGTCTTTCGCCGCCAACACTTCCGAAAAACGCAACATGTGTAAGCCAGTCCACAATTGGCGTCGTTGGCACGTGTCAGCGCGGCTGTTGCTTGCCTCAAGTGGTGGCATGTGGCGCGGTTTTGGCTTTTGTATGTAAGTGAGTTAGATATCATTATTAAGTGGCCAACGCCTGCAGATTTGTTATGATAGGAGGCGGCAATTGTTTGCAAATTGCTGGCACGAGGTGGGAAAACTAATAGCATAAAAAAAATAATATGATATTATTTATTTAGTGTCCTAAAAAAAAAAATTAAGCGCTTGAGGCTTCTTTAATAACTTTAAATTGCCAATCAAAACTCACACCAGTGGCCACGTGTCGGTCTAAGTGGCTCAACGCATGTGGATAATTCAATATGTGATATATTTTTTAAAGAACACATCACTCCAGTAATATAGTTACATTTGTGCAATTTTTTAACACAGTTCAGTTCAATTGCGGCGAAACCCCTCCAGCGGTTAGTGGATTGCCCTATAAATCATAATTTAACGTAACAATGAATTTTACGAATGAAATGCTTCAAATATCTTACTTTCATAAAATTCCGAAAAAACCCAAAACCGTTGTTGTCCGAAAAATTAATGTTGGTCAAGAAATAAATAGAAAGATGTGTCATGCGACATATCGAGAGATAAAAGCATCTTTGGAAAATGGGGGTACCACGAAATTGTTTCCGATGCACAGTGCCCAAAAAATTTAAATCAGCTATTTTATGTGGTGCTAACCAACCAGTAAATATACAGCAGAGGAAGCCTTAACTATCTATACATACGTATTGATGGCGGTTACACAAAAAAGGCTTCCTACGTATGATGTTCTGCGGTCTGCCGAAAAGGCTGACCTGCTAGATAAAGACGTTATCAGTATTATTTTAAATAAAGATGTGGAGGAAGAATTATCAGATTATTCTTCATTAAATACCGAGTAGAGCTAGAACTACTGAAATTAAAAAAAAAAATAAAAAAATTAAATGTTTAGTTTAAAAAATAATTGTTTTTATAATAGTTTTTACTTGTTTTATTTTTAGCATTGATAAATTTATTCTTCCAGAAAAAGTTTTAAAAAGTTATAAATTGATTTCTGCTAGATTGACCATTTCTCTAACAAGTACATACGCGGGCAAAATGAATTTCAAGTGTCTATTTTGAAATTATATAATTGTCGGATTCGTATCAAATTGTGTAAAGATATGTATACCTATAAATTCCTTAAACGTTTTTTAAAGAATAAATTTTATGAAAATTGGTGGAGAAATGTCCGGCTAAATATCGAGTAAAGCAGTTTTATACAGAAATTATAAACAAAAATTTTGAATTTTTAAGATAAAAACCAATTTTTTTTTTAATTTCACTAAATAAGCCATTTCCCCCATAGTGTGATAATTGCACATAGAAAAGGCAACTAAAAAGTGCAAGGATACCTTAAAAGACGTCTGAGTTTATGCAATCGACAGTTCCAAAACCCAATCTAATTGACTTGGTACACTCGTCAGTTCCTACTATTCCGTTAGGGAACCATAGGATAGTTAATTATGAATACTTACTATACGACCATTCTTTTGCCAGAAGTTGATGGAGAATTGAGTACAATGCGATCTCACAAGCCGCTACGCGTCGGCTCACAAAACAGAGGTTTTGAGCTCTCAAAATGCCTCGAAGCCAAGACCCTCTTTGTTTTTTTTTTTGCGTTGGGATCTTTACGCATTCACTAACAGCGTCCCGAAAGTGCGCCCCGTCTTGCACAGGCTAAAACCTCTACCCATTTTTTTTGGACCTCGCATTTAAGCCAAGACCGTCTGGCTTCTTTAATTTTCCAACTATCAAGTATTAAGAGGCGGCACTCAAGTGACATGGATGTATGTATACACTAGGGCTTCCTTGATCTTTGCCTTCAGATAACATAAATTTATTGTATAAAGGGCATCAAACGTTAAAATGAGAGTGTTGTGGACAATGAATCAAATATACTATAAAAAAAGAAAGGACTTCGATTAGCAATTAGTCCACTTGTGGCGAGATCTAAGGTCGTAAATGATACTCGCAGTGTTTACCCTATCCCAACCATAGTTCTAGATCTTTACTAAAAAAGATAAAACTTAAAAAAAAGCTTTTGCACACGTCAATCAGAAAATAATAAGTTAACACATTAAAGATTTCATATATAATATACATACATATTTACAGTCTTGCCTATAGCTGGATCTATACTTCAAATATTATTATTATTTTTTAGATCCTTAGCATAAATCTAGAATTTTTTTAAACACATTCGAGTTTTTTTTTGTATTTTTGTGTATATGATATTGGCGAAAATTAGTGAAACGGGTCACTTTACCGGCGAACACTTTTTTTTAAAAAGTGGGAGATCACTTTTGAATTTTAAAATTAAAAACTAAAACTGATAAAAAATTAAAAAAAAAAAATCTTAAAAATAAATAAAATTATTTTTTTTATTTAATATTTTATCTATCATGGAAAAAAAATCGCGTCAATATCTTTATTCGTTCAGAAGATATGGCTTGTCAAATAATCCAAAAATTAAAAACCCAATTTTTAATCAGAATGGTGGACCTGGTTACTATTTGCTAGTAGCTGTATCAAATCTGTAAAAATCATCAAAATCGGAGATTTTCGTTTTTTCTTTTTATATTTGCGACGCAAATAGTTTGAGATTTTTGGCCACATCAGGCCGTTATATTAATGATGAGTTAAATTATTTAGTGGTCGTCTTTTAAGTCTTTTAATAGGGTTTTCATTTAGCAAGTTTTTTGCCAGCCTGTTTTTGTGTGTGGCTAGACGCTCATTATATCGGCTGACGTGTTTGTTAATTTGAAGGTCCACAGTATCCAGGCACAATCCCTTATTTGGGAACGTCTGTATACGTAAACGATTTGAGAGAGCCGCCCTACCCCAGATCTGGATAGCGTACCTCCAAGTAGGTGCCACTATTGTGTTATAAAGCGCCCTTTTACACCGTAGAGGAAGAGGACTTTTTTTATTTAACAGCCAATACATTTTGGTCATTTTAAAGCGACAACTTTTGATCGTTTGGTTAATGTGTGATCGAAATGTTAGCCGATTGTCAAGTATCACCCCAAGATATTTCGCTTCACTTTGTGTGATGAGGGGCTGGCTATCTAGCCATACTGCGGGTGTAGTATTCCTCTTTAAAGTATATAAAACCGACTGACATTTGGCCGGATTTAAGGTAACATTCCATCTGCGAGCCCAGCTCTCAAGCAGGTGGATGTACTCTTGTATCCCGTCAGCTGCTTCATACTCACAGGATGATGTGTAAAATACTGCCAGGTCATTAGCGTATGAACCGATTAGCATTTTTTCGTTCAGATTTTGAAGTTACTCAAAAAACTCATTACCTGCGTTAACTCTCTCAGGAATAAGATTATACCACTGGATATCCAAATTGACATTCAAACTTGGGTTATGACTTTCACTTCAGCAACAAGATCCAGAAATTAGGGACAGATAGCACAAAATTTAGTCTGGTATCTTAAATATTAATATTTTCAATAAAACCAAGTAAATAAAGCCTTTTTTTTTAAATCAAGGACTCGCACAAAAAAAAAAAAGAAAAAAATCTGACAAAGTAGGCAATTAAGATAAGCTTTAATTTGTTTGCAGTTTCCTCTGATAATAAACGTTAGTCTACAAGGTGCTGCAATTTTTGGTCAGCTAGGTAGAACTGCACCTCCTAAACTGGTGTTGTACAAACGCCTTAAAATTGTACCGGCCGAAAAACCTATATACATATGTATTTACTGCACCCAATAAAAAATCTTTTCCAAAAATATCGAACCTACGTAGCTCTGCGTTGCCATTATTATTTTTTTCAATTTTGGTTATAGCTTAAAGATGTGTCTCAACTGAATTGCGGCTAATAAAGTTATGTCAGCTTTCGTTTTGCTGCAACAGCAAAAATTTGCCATTTACCAAATTTCTTCTCTCTCACAAGAGAAATAGAACAGATCTTGCGCAAATAATAGACCTAAGTATACCCAACTAGACGCAACGATACTTTGGCATCTGCTTGTTCATGAGGAGCCATTTGTTTCCCTTTTATCCCACAGAAGCCGCTAAACTAACTGGCTGGAAGCTAAGAACGAAGCTCGCATACGGTCACACCTCATACTACAATAAATTGTATACCATCGAACATATCAAGGGTTTCTGCGTTTATCGACATTTTTGGCTATTAAGTGATTTCTCGAAGATTCAGCATTTCCACTTCATCTCAGCCTGTTAAAGCCCAGAGAACTACCATAACGTCCACAAAATCGCCAACTTGTAATGTGCATGGTACATATGTGAAATTTCAGTTTCCTGTTTATGCCTAAGGGCAAGACAACTGTATTGTGCAACTCGAAGTAGTCTACCCATATAAGCCAAGGTTCTGAATAAACCTTACATGTGGACATATAAAATTTCATCAAAATTCATTCGCATTGTGAGCCAAAGTAAATATGCTTCAGGCTAATTGCATTCTAACAAGCAAAGCAAATTCAATTTTCCAGCCTGCTTGTACTATGTTTATGGGGTTTTGTAAGTGTGCGTGTGTTTGCCCAGTTTCTGACGATGTCCTACCCTGACTGCATCTGCATTCGTTCCAAACACGTTGCTTAGCCTCAGGATACACCAAGCATATAAGGCAGCGTCAGAGGGAGAGTGTGTTCAGTCTAGCGAATGCGCTCACAAATTGATTTGTTGTATTTGGATGTGTGAAAGATAGAGCTCTAAATTTGTATGAGATATTTTATTATTATACAGCTTAGCATAGTTTCTACTTAAAAATATATCTTGTTTATTTTTGGTTATCACCTGGGCCTTAAATTTCAATTTCCTCCTCATACAAAGGATCTATATCGATGGGCAAAGCCACATGCAAGAAATGACTACCCGAACTGCTTGGCACTGGCGATGAATTCGATGACGAGCCCGAAGACAACTCTATGATATCGGAAATATTGGTCAACATTCTGTCAGCAGTCACATGCTTAATTATGTGGCGTGTCTTTGAGCGAATGGCTTTGGGTAGAATCCCAGATGCTTTCGCCATGCGTTTGGGTTTAAATGAATTTTCTAGAATAATAACTGCATCATCGGATTCCGTGGAGTTTGAAGAGTCGGAGGTAATGTGCTTAAAGGGCTTAAAGCGCGGCTTGGGCTTTATAATGTTACAGTCCGGTGTATCAGATGTAATATGCACAAATTTTTTGATACGTTTGCTAGAGTTAATACGTCTTATCTCGGAATTTGGAGTTGATCTGTTGCTTTCGGGCTTCTTAAGCGCTTTAAAGGTGGATGATGTTTTATTGAGGATGCGATAGTACTCTTCAAAATCAGTGCGCTTAACGCGCACGCGTACACCACGCAGTTTTTCAATCTGCTTTGGCGTGAGTTTCTTTAATGTAACTGTAAGCCGGCGCGTTAAGCATTCCTGTACGAGACGAGATGTTTCCTCCTCTGTGCTGTCAAAAGCCATTTCTATTTGCAGTCCTTCAGCTTCTGTTTCAGATTCTGTACCGGATTCAGCCTCGACAAAAGTTTTCATACATTTTGGTTTGGGCTTCCTTTTTCTGGCTATGGCTTTTTGTTTTACTATGGGATTATCTGGTGCTGTCTGTTCTGTTTTTACTTCCAGATTGTCGTACTTTGGCATTTCTAAAATGGAAGGCTTTGAGTCTTCGACTGTAGGGGAAACCGGTACTCCCACAACTGATGGCTTTATATATTCTATTTTATTGGAAAGCAAAAATAGTTCCTCTTTTGGAAATTTTAAGATTTCAGCTTTAGAGTCACTTGATGTTTTCATTTCTGGAGACTTTTTTATTTCCATTGACAAACATTTTGGCGTTTCCGCAACTGGCGGCGGCGCTTCAATGGGTGCCTCACCGCACTTAAGTATTTCTTCTTCAATGATTTCCTCCGAGCACCTTGGCGTTTCGTTTAGTGGTTCAAGTTTAATAATAGGGTTTGTCACATCATACAGGGTCTGAATATTTTTTTCCAAACATTTTGATATTTCAGTTGAACTAATTTCTGCTCGATCTTCGGCAGGTGGCTCCAAATTCGCAGAATTGTTTGTATCATCATATGGTGGCACGAATTCATTTTTCACATCAGCGATACCCTCAAATTGATCTTCGGAGGCATGACGCAAGGCTGTAGTGGATACGCAAGAATAAGAACTTTCGTTGTCATTGTTCATGGAATTGTTGGAACGGGGCTGTTCTATTTCATCCAATTCAATGTTCTCTTGTAGTTTTGCAGAGACTGGTGGTGCAGGTGAAGCTAGGAGTGAAGGAGGGGCTGGTGGTGTTTGTGAAGCTGGAAATAAAGGAGGGGCTGGTGGTGGTGGAAGTGGAGTCTCTCGCTTAAGCTTTTTTAAACTCTGAAACTTTGACAAGAGTGGACTGCTTTCCATAAGAACATCTTCATTATTTTCCACAGTCGATAAGCCATCTGGATCTAAGC
Source organism: Chymomyza costata (assembly GCA_018150985.1). NCBI lineage: Eukaryota > Metazoa > Arthropoda > Insecta > Diptera > Drosophilidae > Chymomyza > Chymomyza costata. The sequence continues at coordinate 59,958 of JAECWU010000038.1, read as the reverse complement.
TCCATATATTAGCAAAGCTCTTAAAGCCCGTTGTTTCATTGCTATATTTGTCGCAATCCTCCAGTACCTGACCGAGTTGACGCTTAGAAATGCTTGGATTCTCTTCAATAACAGGTTTTGGTATCTCAGGTGTTACTATTGGCATTGGAGCTAGTCCCTCACCAGCTTCAGGGGAATGACGGCCACTGCGTGTGATACGATCCATATCAGAGATCATAGCATTCGCTACCACGGCTGCAGCACGTACGCGTCTGCGCCGTCCCGTGCTTGTGTAATAAGCTTCTGAATCATCAGAGGCCTGCTCCTCCGCTTCGTCCTCAGAAATTACTGTAAATTATTTAAGTTACGTTATTTAAATATTCACAAATAAATGAATTATATTAATTTGCATACACACCTTCATCCCAGTACTTGCGCGTATTGCGCCTGCGTTTCTTTTCATCGGATTTTTTTGCATTATCACGCATTTCCTCCTCTTCATCCTCGTCTACACTAAGTTCAGCGTCAACCTCTGTCGATTCAGCAGCATTTTCATAACCCTCCTCAATTGCACCATAGTCCAATTGTGGTCGGTTTTTGTATTTTGCGTAATCAATTTTTAAATACTTAAGACGATCATTGGCCTCTGCCATGTTTAGTGACACAAATTTTTTCTTTAAGTCTGTGCTGTTTACCAATGCATTACATCGTTCATGCAAAGTGCTCCATTCCAGCGCCCATGAGAAGCGCTTATTACGTGGCTGAAAAGCCACTGTCAATAGATCCTTTATAATACTGCGCGGCAGTCGTAGTGCCTTTAAAGCCTTGTAGATTGGTTCATAGTCGGCCAAAGGCGCATCATGATTGGTGATTGTAACAATTTCTTCCACATCAATTGTGGAACTTAATAATTCGTATTTAATATGCTCCGTTTTATCACCTCGGCCTGCAGCTTGACTGTATGGCTGTTCATCATCCTCTCTATAAGCACGTTTGCGTCTTATGCGCGAACAGCGCTTGACCTCATTATAATAGCCTGATATGGGATGCAGATAGAAGGCGGTTAGCCAGAACTCGGCCTCCATAAAAGCATTATCTGAAAAGACTTTGGCTAAGTCAGCATAGTTATCCGAAAGTTTGTGCTCTAAATTAAGCATAAACTGGGTCGTCAATCCTGGATGATATCGCCAAATCTCTATTGTATTTAGCTTATTTCCAATTATCTTCAAGAGCAGTACTATTTTAGCAAACTGCCAGCCTTTGTATGCCTAGACAGTTTGTAAAAATTAGTCTTTGCATGTTAAATTACAGATAAGCAATACTTACACGTTTGGCCAACAATGTGTATACAAAATCAAGCACCTCATCATTGTCGGGTACATTTTGAAATACGGGGTCGATTTGCCGGTCGCACTCTTCATCAACATCAACCAGTGGCTTCTCATCATCGTCATAATTTTTATAATTCCCAATATTACTGGCGCGGTTTCCCTTGCAAATCTGTTGTTGATAGTTCAGATTAAGCTGAACAGTGAATGGCACCGCATGGCTGGTGCGTTGGGCTTCCAATTTTGAGAGCTCTTTGAGCAGGAAGCTCTCACTGTGTTCTCGTTGCTCTACATAGCGATGCATGTAAACTTTGAACTGTGCTAAATTAGCCATAAAGTCGTTTTCATTCATCGCCATTAACTCCAATATTTGATTGCCTAAGATATAGCTTATATAAGCATCTAAAATAACAGCAAATGATGTGATTAAACTTAAGTTAAATTTTTTAAACATTATGTGCTCAAAGAAACCATATTTGCCTAGGCCTAAGCGTACACAAATTTGGGCAATAAGTCGTGCGGGCGTATAAGTGGTATTAGCCGAGCTGAACGCTTCCTGCATGCTTTGGCAGTAAAAGCGTATATTGTAAACCTGTGTATAGAAGAAAAAATAAACGTTACTACATTGGAAGACAAAGCAGCTGGTAAGAAAGCCTACCATATTGTCTATTTTATAACCACGATTATCGTCGGCTACAAATATAGCCAACAAATAAAGATGGGCAACCAATGTAATTGACGATTGTTCACGTTGTAAGTACTCCAAGCTGACATTAGTATTGCAGCTTAGCCAAGCGGCCATAACGCGTAGTGAGAGTTGTTTAACAGCTTCCCAACTGCCTGAGTCGAATAATTTGATCAAACGCAGCAGTATCATATGCAGACTTTCCTGCTTCAAAAATGCATTATCTGCAAGTCAACAAATATAATAAACATTCACGATATAGTACAGAAATAAATGATTAACTTACCTTCATCTGTAGCTGCTGGCACTGCGTGCTCGAGCGTATATTGCTTATTCAGGCGCAACTTTGCAAATATCTGTTGCAAATATGGCACACTCCAAGGCTTTGTTCGAAATTTTAACAAATATTGCCAATCGATTTCGGAAAGGCCATCAATCTTGGCAAATGTTTCTGACGCCTTCTCCAGGTATAATAGTAGCATAATTTTGTATGTATTATAGCAAACTATCCATTCTTGAGCAAACAATAAATGCAGTGAATGGTGCGCGAGCACTTTGACAATATGGCATAGCTCGTCGGACAGCTCGCTGCGCTTATGCACGCTACAGACCTCCCAGCCATACAACAATGTTTGTAGTCGATCATCGCCCATTAGTTCATACACATCCACATCGCTGCAGGTGGTATAGAACACAAACTTTTTCTGCAAATAAAGTTGTTTGTTTTGTTTATTTTAATCTCTGGTAGCCGTGCACTTTGCTTTAACTTACGGCTAAGAAGTCGTCATAATTGATTTTTGAAGCACATTCAATAAATTTGTCTCCATTGTGTAGTTCCTGTGGCAATATTATTTCCATCTTTTTTAAATTTATGGAACTAAATTTAATAATTAAATTGTGCAATATTTTTGTTTGCTCCCCGGCATTGTTTGGTCAAATAAATGCAAAAAGTGTGTACACACACGGAAATAAAAACTGCTGGTGTGTACCCAGCAAGGAAAATTGTGAATAGCAAGAAGCTTTTGTCAGCGAACATAAGATAAGTCCATAGCTGTAATCGATTGCAATTTTAAAAAGATTTCTTGACATGCCCTTTTTTTATGAAATTTATTATTACCCAAGGCATACATTATACGGCATGTCGTACAACACGTCTGTTTATCACGAAATAAAACTAATGCAGCCCGCCTATTTCTTACCCCTGTCGACCCACCCTTTAGCACAGGGCCTCGCCTATGAAATGTAAAAAAAAAACAAATGTCCCTCAAGTTCCCACTTCTTGAGGTCGAGCAAATACACAAAAATTTTTTTTTGTAACCAACACATTTTCTTAAAAAATAATATGAAATTTTCTTATTTTTTGCTAACATACTTTCTTTAAATATGTCAATCACCATTTTTTTTAGCACGTGTTTTTATATGTTCTTTATTTGTTGGAAATATGAATCAAATCGGTATGTGGAAAAATGTTAAAAAATATAAAATAAAAATTTTGTATTAAAAAAAAAAAAATTATGCAACATTGTTTTTTTGTCAAAAGATGGCAAAATTATAATACATTTTTATAATATTTAATCGAAGTACCTCTTGTTTATATGATAACAAAAATGTATTTATTTTCTAGGTAAATTTTTTATATAAAGTTTTGTCATTCCGTACGATTTTTGCATGCTGCGTATTGGCCTTAAATATAAAAATTTTCACATTGATCAATAAACAATTTTATTAATATTAAAAATGTAAATTTTATATTTTTACAATTTTTTTTTTGAGTATCCATCGGGGTCAGTGCTTTAAATGATAAATTTTGTAACTAGTGTTGTAATTAAATAATACTGTCTAAAATAAATAAACACCTTAAAAAAAACTTTACGCAGAACATACCAGTATAAAAGAAAAAGACTTTATTATTTTGGATCACTGCTCTACTTTGTAAGTGAAAAATGGTTATTTGCGCATAAATTTAATTTACTGAAACTATTATGCACAAACATAACATTTCGGGATTCAGACTCCATCCACTGGAAGGAAAAAGGAAATCCTTCGCTCAAACTTGGGAAACTTATTGTATTATTTTGTTTTGTAGACGGAAACGAAACTTACGTTCTTACCCAGACGGTAAATGTTATAGTTAGTGCAAACAGTTTTGGGTGTAATATCTTGAAGACCCTACAAGCCAAATTGATCAGGACGACATAAGATTCAGTGGTATCAATATTTTGCCTGTCCGTCTGTCCAAGACGCAAGTTTCTCGAAGAATACAGGAGCACCAGTTTCAGTTTTAGGGTAATATCCTGAAATTTAAAGCAGGGCGAATATTAACTTTGTGCATGTGGATGTAAAATACCTCGAACATTTTTGTACGTGTAGGTAGATTAAGTTTATTTTCGTTTTCCATCTTTCTGATCACATGACTCTATGGCTGCGAAACCTGGTTGATGATTGGAGGCTTGGCAGGTAAACTTCAGGTGTTTATAAACCGTTACCTGAGGCAAATTTAGTTATTTTATTTATATATATTAATTATTATACATAAAAGATTCAATAATATAATAACTAGAAAAAAAAAGAATGCTAGCTGCTAGGGCCATCGACTCGACTGTTTCATATTAAATGTAGCTTAATAGGTTAATTTTTTAAAGGAACTTAAATATTAGATTAGTATTACTTGGAGTTGGATCGATAAGTAGTTGAGATGGTTGAAGTTGACCAAAGAGAGAGATTCTGATGTTTTGGAGTTGCGTGCAGTCGTCCAGTATGTGTTTGACTGATAGTTCTCCCCCGCATTTTGGGCAGGTTGGTTTATTTTCATTTTTTAATAGGTAGTTGTGGGTAAGAGTTGTGTGGCCGGTCCTTAGTCGAGTAATTGTATTGCATAACCTTCTATGACGTGAAGCTGTGTGCAGTATTGCATCTTTGTTTGGGTTGAATTGCTTATACCAGTGGGAGAACGAAAGCCATTCTGACAATTCGGTTTTTTTCAAAATATTTTTGATATTACGCCAGAAGTCTTGTTTGACGGGTGGGATAACCGTTATGCAAGGGGATCGCCCTGCAAGTTTGGCGGCCGCATCTGCGAGTTCGTTTCCGTTTATGTCCATGTGCCCTGGGATCCAAAGTAGCTTTATTTTTGTAGCATGTTGTAAACATAGATGTCGAATTTCGCATATCAAGTTGTTGCAGTTGTCGGGATTTTTGACCGCTTGCAGGGTGGATAAACTATCGCTGCAGATGACATGTTTTCCTTTAGCTTCTAAAGCGTACTTGATAGCTTTTAAAATGGCTGTAGCTTCAGCAGTAAAAATAGAAAAGTACACAGGAAGAAGTCCCCAAGAAACAACAGAACCATCAGGGTCGATCACCGCAAAGCTAGTTGCGTCGTCTGTTTTGGACCCGTCGGTATAATGGCATTTCCAGTTGGGGCAATTCTCTAACTCGGCAGCGAACAATTGCTGGAAAACTGAGGCAAATATCTACTGAAAATATGGTGGCCAAGGACTATCTCGTATTTAGAGCTTTAGAGCAGGTGCAGGAGTCAACGACGATCCAAATTCGGCGTCGCAAATGGAAATGGATCGGTCACCCGTTACACATACCAACAGGGGAATTTCCAAAAGAAGAGTTGGACTGCAACTCGCAAGATCGCAAAGAGCGCGGGCGGTCAAGAACAACATGGCACCTGACGCTGGATGGAGAAATTAAATCTAATTGCAAAAGCTGAAGAAAAATAAAAGCGATTGCGAAAAACAGCGAAAGCTGGAGAAAGTTTGTGGGTGTTTTGCCCCAAATAGGAGCCTAATTAGGACATTAACTAAAGGTACGAAAGCTTAAATATATATATTCTTGTCTGTCCGTCTGCCCTTATAAACTAATGGATCTCGGAGACTATACGAACTATTAGAGCCCACATTTTACCAAAAGATGCGCAATATAGTCAGGCAGATGAAGTTTTTCGATTCATGTCGATATTTTGACCCGTATCCCCGTAGAAGAACATCGCGGCTGACGTCAACACTATCGGATAAAAGATATAGGTATAAATTTGTTTATTTTGAACCCCTCCCCTATTAAGTGCACTGGTTAAAAGGCTACTTGTACAACTGTTTAATAAAAAAGCTAGAGTCACCAAAATCGGTGTGTCGACTTATATGCTTAATTCATTGCCCAGCCATGGATGTTAATTTAAAAAATGTGATACCCTGTGCCCTTTTCACGAAAAAAAAATCCACTCCTGCATATTTCTTCTGAGAACTTTCCAATTGGAAAATACATTTTTATCGGTGCACTACGATAATTGTTCTTATAGGTTGCTTAAATTTCAACCGAATTGTCAAAGAAATTGTTTAAAGTATATGAGGTGAGTTTCAAGTGAATATGTTGAGGGGTGTGGGATAAAACACGGTAAATCGTTTGCGAGGGTTGGGGGTACGCATCGATAAAATTTCGATTATGAATATTCTCACCAAAATTGGTTATTCCAGCTCACTTGACATTTTTTTTTTTTTTTTTTAAAAATTTTAAAAAAAATTTTTTTAAAATTTTTTTTTTGAATCTGGTAATTTCTATCTCTAGCTCTTAAACTATACATTAAAAACGACGGAAGGCAGGATATTATTACAAAATAATGGTGGATTTTATTTTTGTACCATGTATCTTATAGTACAAAGGGTATATTAAGTTTGTGCAAGCCGAAAATGTTGAAGGAGTTTTTGAAGACCCCCAAAGTTACCTAACGTATGGTCGGCGTGACCAGAGAAGTCGAGATCCTTTTTTTTTTTTTTTTTTTTTTTTTTTTGTGTTTCGAAAAGATCCTCGAAAAAACCCAAAAGTTTCAGATGGATAAAGCGTTTATTTATGAAAATATCGTAACCAAATTTGGTGTTTGGCAGTTTCTTAGAGTTCTCCAGCAATATACCGAATTGAATCAAAATCGGTTGACTATATCATAATTTACCAAATTTGTCAATTAAATATCTTTTAGAGTTCTGAAGCAATATACCGGATTTGATTCCAATGTGGTGATAGAAGGTAGCTCAAAGACGTCCGCGCTCGACTTTAAGGTACGCCACAAAAAAATGCCAAGTTTCGCTACGATGCCTCTATAAACAAACGAAAAACAAACGAAATATTCACCAAAAAGTGTTTTGACAGGTCAGTCCTATGCGGGCCATTGGATATATGGTAGTAAACCAATTTTGAGAATATTTTGTAAAAATAGAACCCGTCGTTTAGATGTATTTTCAAACATTCTAAGGATTTAAAGTAAATGGACTCAAAACAAGAAATCGATTCTAGAAATATTGTCACACCAGGGGCAGCAGGAGGAAATCGTAAGAAATCGTTAGGAACAAAGTTGACAACATTTTCAGTTTGCGGCATCTGTGCTAATCACGCCGCTTTCACTAAATATTTTTTTTATGTGATAATTTATAGTTCAACTTCAAAAATGTTTGGTTATCATTGGCAATATCTTTTAAAGCTTTCATTTGATAAATTATATGCCAATAAAAACATAAGCGAACTATTCTTAGCAACAATATGCAGGTACATTTGTGTAAAATTTCGGTAACTGGTGAGTTTTATAGTTTGGCTAAAAATCATAACTGAATTAGGCTTAAGAACTTGTGGCTTGCCACGCTATGATCTGCCTGTTACATATGAAAGGGAGCTATAATATCCTGTAGCCTATGGTCACAGAGTATGAGTAGTCTTTATGTATATAATTTTTGCCATATTTTTTTTATTTTTATAAATAACTGAGTTGTATTAAGATGGTCTATGGACGCTTAAAGCAAACAATCTAAGAATGACGCTTTCGGGATGCATTTATTTGTTACATGAAATCCCTTACACGGACTAAACCATTCCATTGTCACTAAGGACACTTCCAAATTCCAAATATTGATTCAAAACATGGCTTAGCGAGGAGCTTTTGACCTGACCTTTTTCCAAACGATTGTGCGTTGTCCAGTATCTAATTCTTTACATTGTTTCCACACATAAATATGTACTATATGTACTTTATAAGCACAATGTCATTGAAGTTGTTGCCAGCTGCCATATGCAAAGTGCAAACAAATTATTATTAGCTGCCAACTGCTGCTGCTGGAGCTACTACATCTTACAAAGAATGCGCCAAGGGTATTTCTAAGGAAATATGATGTTTGTGGTAACCACACTTAAACCACAAGGCTTCTACGCGTGGTCCACTGCACAGCTATAACTTCACATTGTTGTGCGTTAGCTTTAAATGCAAAATTTTCAGTAAAGTCGTAGGAGGAATACGGAAAATACCATATAGCTGTTATCGCCAAATGCAATGGCTGACTAAGTGCTCAAGTGAGTGTCGTGTTGCCAAGTGTCTCATAAAAAGACTATATTACAAAGGTCAAAAATTAATGGTAGCAATTAGGCTACGCCCTAAATTACGCCCATGATTTACAATGCCAACATAAACACATGTAGCTGTCTGCACAGTTATGCATTGCGATAACTCTACTGGGAAGCGATTTATCAGTTGCCAAATCAATTAGTGGCTACGTATGCGCGCTGTCTTATCATTGTTGTTGGCAACGGCCGCCCTATGTGTGAGCGATGTGTGGACGCATAAACCATTCATCATGCGCACCGGTAGCAGTGTCATAAATATTCCCATCATCGTTTATCGCTTGGCATCGTCAGCAAATAAAAAAATAAGACCTGTTGATATTCAAAGCGCCGAAACACCCACAAATACAGGCACACGTGAGTTACTCTTGCAAATGCAAAAGGTTGTATCTTCTCCTTGCTGTGCATGTCATACTTTACTCCTTCCTGCTTTGTTTTTTTCTTTTTTTTGCTTGATTTTGTAATCGAAGTGGTGTTTTTGGAAAGGAATTGAATTGAATTGAATGCTGGTGTACGGCAAGGCGGCGCAATATCGTCATAAATATTCATGAAGCACTAAAAGGGTTTTTAGATGTTTAGGTTGGTCATGCTGCGGCGGCAGCTGTGGCCAAAGCTGGCACCTCATGCTCGCTCCACACTCGATGTCAGCGCAAATTGACGGTAAATGGAAAAATTGTATTCACATTCACTTATTGTATGTGGGTTTTTCTTGAAGCCCGCACGGTCAGCGCATAAACTTGTTGGCAATCACCTCAGTGCCATTTGAATTGCTTCGACCGCCCGCAAGGCAACAAAGTGACAAAGAAATGCAATTGCATATACGATATGTTCAATAAGTGGTTTCGTTTTGTTGTAAACATGTTTAATTTTAAATGGGGCGTTGCTTTGCCCAAGCCGGTACACAAGCCTGTACATGAATTTAAATGAATCATGCCCACGCGTATATATTGCGTTGCTTTTATTATGTTCTCTACAGCTTTATTTTTGGTATGGCTCAATGTTTGCACTGGGCAAAGCCTAACACGCCTCAAGGGTATGCATATAGGCGCACATGTGCGCTAACAAACTATAAAACTGCTGCAGTTTTATAGATTTAAACATTATACCCATTATTGCCGCAGTTGCCCCAATAAGTAGGCAACACTTTTCGGCCACTTCCGTTGCAACTGCCAGCAACAATGGCGAAATGACAACGCGCGTTGTCATTGTATAGCTCTGTGCTTCCGTGTGCGTGTGTTTATATATGCGTGTGCGCTTGTGCCTGTCTCTAAGTGTGCGTGTGCGTTCGCCGCTCGTTGTCATTCGTTGCTGCGTTCGGCTCTTGCATGCGACAATCGTTCGGCTTTTCGCTTCCGTTTTGATTTATAAATGGCAGCCGCGTCTGCCTTTCGTATCATTAACATTTGATCAACAGGTTTGTGCACAGCTTTCTCTCTCTGGGCATAACGTTGAAACTCAAAAAGTGAAAACTCGCGCACAAAAACGCTTCAACTAAGTGCAACGGACGAGGCAGCGTGCGCTAATTGAGTTATACTGAGGCCACAACTTGATTATAAAAGTCATTTTGCGCGCAAAAACTATAAAATAAAAGTAAATAAAAAAAGAAACAAAAATTTTCAAAATAGACCGCAACAACGGAAGCCGGTATTTACACACGAAACAATTTTCCAAAAAATAAATCACACAGCACAGGTGAGTTTTGTATAAATTCAATTTTGTTTGGAGCACAAATTAAATTCGGCTTAAAGGGCTTTAGAAGCTTTGAGTGAAATATGACATTGAACGAAAAATGTGAAATTCTTGCCAAAATGTGTTTTATTATTGAAAATATGTAAAGTGAATTGACTTATTGACAAGTATATGTAGCTCTTTAGCTTACAGAACGAATTATTTAGCTCTCAATTTAAACGTGTTGTTATTATTGGCTCAGCTTTTCTTTTATTTAAAGAATTTCAAATATTTTAGCCATTTAACTTGATTAAAATAAAAATGCAACACTCTTACACTTAGTCCTCGGCTAAAATTTGGCTTAAAAAGTACTTTTTTTATTTATTTATTTATTTTTTGATTTACCTTTTTTTAAAAGTTTGCAGTATGTTCAGCATTTTAGGCAGTTCTTGTAACTATTCATGTGTGGCGAAAACTATTTGCGGCAAAAGGTGTGGTTTACCCTTTTTTTTCATGAAAATACACTGCTATGTTATTTATTGAATGAAAACCCTAAGCTTGTGATACTTAAAAATACTTTTAAACAACTTTTACCACCAATTCAGCAAAGTTTTGATTTACAACTTAAAAGCTTAAAATGTTTCTGTGACTTTTAGACCGAAACATTTTATCAATGACATTTTATAACAAATATTTGGTACATTTGATTATTTTACAGATTTTTACTCCACATAAAAAAAATATTGTGGTAATCTTAACCATAATTTTCAGTAACAATTGCTTTTAGCAATTTTAGCAAAATTCTTTGTGGTTCTCTTTAGAAAAAGCCGAATTTTTTTTTAAATTAAGCCGAACAATGTAATTCTACAAAATGATCTATTTTTTATAGCAAAAGTCATTCAAAATAATATAGCTATCAACAATACAAAAATTACAAAATTTATTTGCAGCTAGCAAATTTAGAAACATAAGTTATATTCCAGATGATTTAGACTTATAATAATCATCAAGTTTCAATACTCGCACGTCGCTTAGCTGTTCGTAGTAAACCTTTAGCCAATCTAAAGTAGTACCTAGCTAGTACCTGTACAATATCTGTAGGATGCATTACACGCAAGTTGCAAGTTTTTCAATCCTTACCGTTTCCGTACACTGAATCGTTCGCATTTACTTGCGGAGGGCAGCGTGCTTCGTGTAGGTAGTCGGTGGAGACGCCACTTATTCTTCAACCTTATTTCGCAAGCCTTTATGTCAATTTGAATCTTATTAATTTTTGGTTTGGCACCAACAACGGAAACTGCATAAAATGTGAAGGTTTCAGCGACAGGGGGCTCAGACAATAAATAAGATACTTGGTTACCTGAAAGAAAAGTAAAAAAAAGTTAAAGTACGAAGCAAGAAAATTTTGCTACCGTGTCGTCTATTAAATAGAGGGGTAATATATTGTAATGTATTTCATACGGATATTTTGTGATGCCCACAGGATAGCCGTGGGCATATGCCACTTAGCCCTAAAGCTTATGATCCCATTTTCCTGTTTGAGTGTATAATTTAGATAGGCTAGGTGGCAGATGACCATGGCTTTTTGTATTCAACACAAGGCCTTATGCTCCCTGCACTTTCTTTAAATTTCTATTTTGACGAAAATCAGAGTCACGTAGTTTATGGATGATCCCCTTTTACAAAAATAAAAATAAATTTCCGGACGGTCTTAGTAATAAACTGTGTAAAGTTTGGATTTAAGTCTCGAAATTTTGCTTCGGGGTACAAGAACCAACAAACTGGGCTCTGTATCTTTTATGGTCTCAAAGAGCCTTTTATTCATGAGGACGGACAGGCGGACGTACAGACAAGGCTACATGCATTCGGATTTTTATCCTAATCAAGAATATATTTAATTGTTTTTTTTTTTTGTATTATATGTCTACCACGCCTCCATTATTGTATGTACTTTGGTACACGGTAATAATTTTTTTGTATATCAATTCAATTTAATGTGAAGTGACATACTAGCTGAAGATCAAGAAGTTTCTAACGATTCCTTATTAGAATGAATGAATAAACAAACCAAAATATTATAAAAGTTGTTCTTTTTCGGTTCAAAAATTTAAAATCAAGAATAACGTAAAGAATAAAGAAAACAAAAGGAAAGGAAATAAAGAATTAAAATCGTAATAAAAAAGAATAAATTCCGATTGTCAAAGTTATTCAGTTCCAATAATAAAGATGGCGTACGTTAAAGTCGGGCGCGGACGACTTTAGGATACCCTGTACAACCAAATTGCAAAAAGATATTTATTTGTCAAATTTTGTTACGGTATTTTCATAAACAAGCGAAAAACAGACGAATTTTGTACAAAAAACGTTTTTTTGACCGATCCTTCCTATAAGGGCTATATGATAAAGTCAACCGATTTTGATCAAATTTGTTACAATGCTTGAGATCTATAAAAAACTTCCGAGTGCCAAATCTGGTTACGTAATCTTCATAAAAATCGATTTTTTGCCCGATCGGTCCTATGGGGGCTATATGATATAGTCATCCGATTTTGTCAGTCGCCCTTGTGCGGGGCATTGGGATTTCTATTAACAACTGTTTAAAGAGAACAGGGACCTACAGTTTATAGGCGAATCCGAACGGCGGTGTCCTGAATTAAATTTGGTTACGATATTTTCATAAATAAACGAATTATCCATCTAAAACATTTTGTTTTTTTTCGAGGTCCTCTGAAACACCCTTATGGGAGCTATATAATATAGCCCCAATATCGAAAAAATTAAATTAACTTGTCTCCCATAGGATAAGAGATTTTATCTAAAAGTTTGGTTGATCTAGCTTTTACCATCTTTGAGATCTTGGCGTACAGACAGACAGGCGGACATGAGTATACATATCGACTTCTCAATTCAACCTGATCATACTTTCGGGGGTCTCCGACGTCTCCTTCTGTATGTTACATACATTTTTGGCTTGCACAAACTTAAAAATCACTTAAGTAAGGAAAACCTCCGAAAGAGAATTTGTTTTCCATTAGAGTCGGAGGATTAGTCAACCACAATGTAGTGGGGTTTGAAACAGTAGACATTTTTTTCAACCTATTAATTTAGGTTTGATAGTCTTGTATATTGTGAAAAGGAAAATTGATACGCTACAGCGCAAACTGGTGCCAATGCAATTTGTAAACTTGCTATTAAGTCGATATTTTTCAGTTTTCCGATAGCTAATAGAATACCAGTTTTTTTGTAATTTTTTTTTTTCATGACTTCAAATTTACGCAGTTGTGAGCTGTCAAAGATTGCATTCATAGTAAGACATGCGAGAATTTGTTCTAGGAATTTTTTAAAAGTAAACTTTAAATTGTCTAATCTTTTGATTCGAAAAAAAAACTTAATATAAAATAAATGTCTGTGACCTGTGCTTATGTGTGTTAGTGATAATTACTATAATAGTTTAAAAACCATCTTCGCTATGCTGTGTTTTCTCATGTACTATAAACTTCTTTAAAGTAAAAGTAACCTAAGGCCGGCTGGATCCGGCTTGATTCTTGGTTTTTTTGTTAGTACTGTTCAATTTGAATGAAAATTATCAAACATCAGCTGCCACTTTTTGCCGGTATTCAAATAATTTTGCTTTTTGGAAAACATGTCGGTGCAAAAGCAATTGCTGTTTGCAGTTTGGCACGGGGAGATTAGTCAAAGTTAAAAGAATTTAGCTGTTGAAAATTTTGTGCTTACTCATATAATTGATAGAAAAAAGTATGGTAATGATGAACACAAATAAATCAATTGGCGAATTTTACACAGAAATTTGCATCAAAAACGGCGAAGTTGTAATACAACGTCGTTATATTTCCAAAAACATTACAAAAAATGGCTGGATGAATGGTATTGGTTGATATTCCGGTAGTGGGTTCAGGGAATACAAATAGTGAAAATACTGCCAGAAGGTTTTTCCAACAACCCATATTAGTTGCAAAAAACGAGAGTTAATGCTGATTTGATTAAAAGACTGGGAATAATTTTGCGTCCATGGCTTGCGGGTATGAAGTAAATTCCGAAGCTTTTCATATATTTTCGTGGGAGACTGCGGAGCTATTTGTATCTGAACGCCCATGATTTTACATGCCTCCGTCCGTACACAAAATCTTTATCTATGGAGCAGATATAATTTAAAGTGTATAACTACCTATAGGAATGATGTCTGAGGAGGCTCTTGAGTCAAGAGACTTAAAACGCGAAATAACGACTTTCGCGAATATCGTCGAAACCATACACGCAAGGACACAAGAGCACACAATATGGAAGACTTGTTTCATGGCTTGTTAATATCGTCGGAACCATTAATAACATCAAAGAGCAAATCACGGTTTTGCTAAAACAATACTAACTTAGACGAAAACGTAAAACAACTGCTTTCATCCCAAATATGAGACTTTTATTAAATTTTTGTCAAATTAGTCATTTAAAAAAAATATGTATACATATATAAATATATTTTTGTATTATTATTATTATTAAATACAGCAAGACTACGAATAAATTTCTAACCTAGCTTAAAATAAGGGAATAGCGCTGGCTACTTAGCCCTTTGGCTAAGGTATTTATGTGTTAGATATACTAGTAAAATGTGTATGTTTGAACAATACAGCTATGTAGTGGTTGTGTAGGTTACTTATGATTATGTTTTTAGAGATAGAATATTTTATAAATGTTACATATTAATCTTAAAGAAGAATAGGGTGTGCTGACAGAAAATTACATTAGTATATAACACTAGTTTACACGAAAAATGAACCTTCGTAAAAAGGTGTTTTTTAGGGTAATTTGGGGTCGAGAAACATGAAAATGGCAACCTTTTTTTTTCTTAAGCACCGTTTTCGAGATATTTTCGAAAAACATGCTTTTGGGCACTTATTTCAGTTATTCGTCAATATCTCGTGAATAAAATCTTGTATCGATATGATACAATGAAGATAATTAGATCGAAAGGTATTGATGTGCTCTTTACAGTGATATATATTTATGTGCAGGTTAAATAAAAAATATCGAAGTTACAAGCAACCAAAGTCGGAAAAAGTGTAATTTTCGACCATTTTTTAAAATTTCAAATTTTTGATTTGATTTTTACTAACGAAAAAAATTTTTTAAAAATTATTATATTATAGTATTTTCGAAGTAATTTGCTGCGTAGAATCCAAATCCGGGGTCAGAATTGGCCCATCACGTCAGGATTGTGAGATATTTGAAAAAAGACCGTTTTTCGGGTAAATAACCTCAAATATCTCAAAATCCTGACGTGATAGGCCGATTCTGGCCCCGGATTCGGATTATACGCAGAAAATTACTTCAAAAATTACCCTTAGCTTTCCAGCAACTGACATGACCCCAGTATTTGTAGGCCTGTGTTATTTATAAGTATGTATATGTTTTTGCGTGCGTTTTTGCAGAGAAGGGATTGGTAATTCGTCAATAAATGATTTATAGAGATTGGAGTATTAGATTGACAGTGTATACAGCTGGGAGTCATGTTTGGGTTAAAATAATGCTCATGAGTAATTTTGGTATGGCCTAGTCGTATTCTATTTATTTTAATTTGGTAAATTCTTGGGATAGACTTATGATCAATATCTTTTATGAATGTGTAGGGAGGGCTCGTCAATTATGTTGTAATTGAGTTTGAAAACTAGACCATAGTTAGGTGCGGATTTTCTGATCAGCTAGTTCATTTCCCTTGATACCTTTATGGCCGGGGATCCATAGTAGTTTAAACTTTGGATAGTAGGAGGAGTTTTCTGTATTGCCAATAGCTTGAAGCGAAGATAAGGAACATATTGTGTAATTGCCAGGTTTTATTTTGAAAGTTTTTATTGCTTTGTATATTGCTATGAAAGCTGAATAAATCGATGTGTAGTTTGGTAGTAAAGCAATTTTTACGGGGTCCTGTTCGGTTGTAATTGAAAATGAAGTATAGTCTTGGGTTTCAGACCCGTCAGTGTAGATGAAGGTGCGTTTTGGTGAACTATTTTTAATATTCAGGAATTTTTGCAAGAATATGTTCTGGTAAGTTTCGTGTATTGGCAACAATGATAGTTCAGTATTGATCAAGTTTTGAGGTAGATTCCAAAAGGGTTGTTTAGCTTCTATTTCTGGTGGAGTAAAGGGTTTAATGCTAAGTGGACTACATAGTTTTATTGAGTTTCGTATGGCAGATGAAAATTTGTGGCTGCAATGGGAGTTGAATTTAAGTTTTTTTGAGATTGTACAAAGAGGTGAGTTTTTAGATACAGAAATGTTTTTAATAAGTTTAGCTTGCAATTAATCTCGTCGTTCAACAACAGTGTTAAAATTGCATACCATCAAAAGGTTTTTGATTGAGGTCGATCTGAATGCATCCAAATCTGTTTTTATTGCACTGTTTATAACAATTTGAATTTTTTTTTAAACTTGTATTCCCTAGTCAATTTTCGATATAATAATTGGCTGAATGATTGAAATTAGGGTGTGAGTGCTACAGTTGAATCTGACGTTAGATAAACATTTAATAATATTTAGTCTTTTTGAAAGTGAAATTATTAAGTCCTCTAAATGTTCTATTTACATTTTCGGTCAAATATCAGACCAAGTATTTTCATAAATGCTACTTTGGGTATCATGAAACCATTTGTTGAGATTGTACATTGGCAGTTCTGCTTCCTGCAAATGTGTAAATGTTTGCATTTATCAATTGATAGTGATGAGCCAGTAAAAGAGTACCATTGGTTAATTTTATTAAATAGATCGTCTAGGTTTTTTGTGTGTTGCCTTTGACATTGGTTAAACTTGACAATAATGTGGAAATCGTCGGCGTAGCCAGCAAAAGTAATATTTCTCTGAATTTTTTAATATTAAAAAAAAATAAAAAAGTGTTAAGAATTAGATGTTTTCTATTACTATTCAAGTAATAAGTAAGTGGCATACTTTTCAAGCTATTAGTTTTGAGGCGCCAGGAACTTCATTAGCTTCATTTGCCTATAAAACGTTAGAGAACTGCTTGCACTGCTTGGCGAGTTAAACTCTTAAAACGAGCGGTAAATAAAGTGTGTAAGTTTAGTGTGTAGGAGATTCGGATATTGTAGGATAGATCGCACTGTGCGTTAGATAAAGTAGTTAGATAAACAGTGTGCCTGTTTGGATTAGGACACTTACTTTGAGCGCTCAGTGTCTTTATAAAGCGGAAAAAGTGTAGAAGTTCAGCCAAGAGGGTGGTGTTTTAGGAGTAACGAATGGAAAAATTATCGACGGAAACAAAGTTCAGGTGTTCTGATGAGATCACCCGAGGCTTTCACGGCAATTATTAGCGCACTATTAAAAGAATTTTATGAGTTTACTTTTTATCGAACTGAATTTGTAAGATTTATATTTTGGGGTTATTCCTCGAAAGTAGGAATTTATGCTGTGTATCTAAGTAATTGAATAAACAATAAGCCATGGCTTATAAATGCGAAAATCCGTAAATGTTACGTCAATTTGACAGCAGCCTAAAATTAATTGATCATCCTTAAATATTTCAGCTCAACGCTATTTCTCAGTTTAGCTATAAAACGGAATAATTAACAAATAATTCTATTCTGTAGAAAAATTCAACTTTTAAGCAGTTTGCTAAATTTTATGTTTTGAACACGATCAGATAAATGTTATAGCCTTCAAAGAACATCCGATACGGGTAAAGAGTCATTCCTCTTGAAGAGAGGTGCAAATAAGTTTCCAATACAATTTTGATGCGTTTTAACAATTTTTTTTTGGGTTAGCCTTCTTTGCGATATTATATTGCAGATACGATTAATATTGCTTTGGTGTTTTTTGCCTCATTTGGCAAGCACATAAATAAAACAAAAAGATGAGCAATCTCAGTCAATTTTTGAGGTTTTTTAAACATTACAGCTCATATGTCATCCAAGGGTAGCTCATCGGTTATAAGATGCTTTTAGTTCTTAGCATATAAAAACCCATTTTGAAATTCAAATTATATCCCTTCACTTTTTACTCCTACACAACTAAAAGCCAGAATACAAAATATATAACATAATTTAAAACAAAACGTTTATGGCATAAAAAGTTGCATTATTAGCCGGCAGTTGAGGCGGTTATTTCGCATAACAGACCGAGCGCACTCTTGGCCAAAACTCAGACATCATTCAAAGCACGGACATGAATGAATAGCCCTTACCCAAACCCACGAACGTATACAAGCTGTAGAAGCAAAATTTATTTACACTTTTGTGGAAATTTTGTTTATTTACGAATTTTCGTTAATGCCAGTGGAATTTGCTCTCAAAGATTGGTTTTTTCAGTTTTCTTTTTTGTATATTTTTCCTAGCCGAATTTCA
This sequence comes from Chymomyza costata, assembly GCA_018150985.1. Lineage (NCBI taxonomy): Eukaryota > Metazoa > Arthropoda > Insecta > Diptera > Drosophilidae > Chymomyza > Chymomyza costata. Next base: position 41,545 of record JAECWU010000038.1, on the reverse strand, counting down.
TTTTGGTTGCGACAACCCTCGGGCAGCAACAGCGTAGGATCTGTGGTCGTGGCAGAGCGTTAGAAACCTATTTAAACAGTATGCTTATATACTTATAGCCAAATGGCATCCTTTGACAAATATTTGCGCTTGTTATTGATTAAGGCGTTGGGAAGAGTGCGCAAAGACGACTGCTGCGTCTCTTAGCCGCTCTGCCAATTGAAAAGTGTGCAATTTTTGGTGCAAATATTTTTATTTTTATCTCAATTTAATTTGTATATGGCAAATATACTCGAAGCTTTAATTTACTGAGCTACCTGTCTAAGATGCTGGTACTACGCCTCCTGTTGGCAGACAGCTCGACATTCATTGTACAACTGCGACATGACTAATGCCTGGACAGAGGATTAAGTAAATAAATAATACGACCCACTAGTTACTAGCTGGGCTCAGCCTAATTTCTTTGAAATGTCAGCCACAAAGCCCATAAATATGTTCAGTTCTTTCAATTACATTCACGCTGAAATGCCGTAAAGGTGTTGCTTTAATGTGGTCATAAAAATTTATATACACCCTCGCAACTTCCAAGTGCTTGAAGTCTTCTTAGTATATTCATTATAATTTCCGGAATGCGTTTGAAACTGGCGGTTCTAGTTGTAGCTATTAAAAAAATCCTCGCATAGGGCCAAACAATCAATCAAAAGCTAGCCAGCTTGTAAATTAAATGCTAAATAAGACAACATAAAACCAACTCAACTCAACCCAACCAGAGCAGAGTGCCATCAGCCATCAGCCAAAATCATTTGAACCATCAGTCAACTAAACTATGGTATATGTACAGTAAAGCCTCGCATGACGCAGTACACTAGCCAGTACTGAGTTTTAACATGCTTTTGCGAGAGCATCACAGCTGTTAAAGATGTGTTCGCGTGTCTCTTCTAAATCTACACTCTCAAAGGACACATTTAGCTACCAACTGTACAGTTCAAAGGCAGTCTCTATTTGGTTATTCTCTCTGCTTGGAAGTCTCATGCATTTTGTGAGTTGTTGCCTGCATCTGAATATAATAATTGTGAGTAAAGATATACTCACCTATTTAACCCATCTTTATCAGCTTATCGGCTATCTTCTTTTCTTAATGAATTATTCATAAAGGAAATGTTTTTTTTTTTAAGCTAACTTGGTTTTTGAATGAATGAATATTACTCCTTACTAGTCAGCAACAAGCAGGGATGACAAATTGTGTACATTGCAGGCATTTCCATAATTATTTGGGATTTATATATATTTTGACCAAGAGTTCATCAAACTACTGTTGACACTACTTACTGTAACTAGGAGGTGCGGCAGAGCACAGTATGTTTGGCAATCAATCAGCATCAATATAGCCATGAGAGCCTTAAAGTTAGTGCCCTGAATTTCATTAAAAATATGTGACAATATAGATTTGGCCCATAATACACCATACGAAAATACACTTTTTTCTTTTTTACTTACAATTTCTATATATTTCCAATGGCTCCGTCACTTTTGGAATTTTATGCTTAATTACTTCGAACGCAACACTATTTCTCTGAAGTACAAACTCTTAAAAGACTGTTGCAAAATTTTAATCAGGCTGCTAAAAAGAGATAAATCTGAGAATATCAACGAGAATGGCAAAAAGTGATTTTTGCTTGCTAAATAGATTTTGTAAAAAATCATTATTGAAACAAAGCAAATATGTATGTTTGGCAACTCTGCACCATTAATTTCTGTCCTTAAGAGGTGGCACAACTGGTGCCGAACGTTCTGGTCCCCCAAAAGAGGTCGACGTTAAAATTCATGGTATGATCTAAAAAACTCTCAGACTAAAAGTATTCTAAGTGGTTGAGCTCAACTGATCGTGTACATTATATGTAAAGGGTTTTCCAATAAGAGGTGTTATTTTGGTATTCAACGAAAAATTCCATTTTTTGAGATAAATGATCGGATGTTTATTTCATAATAAAGAGGAAGGTATGCCGTTAATAATGAAAAACAACATCAGCCAAATGGCCACCACGACCACGCCTACAGGACCATATCCTTTTCATGAAATTTTCCATAACCAAATCGCAAAGTGGCTGCCCTATGTCCTCGATAGGTCCAATGACCCCGCCGGACCATAAACCGCACCAAACAGTCACACGTTGAGGATGGAGAGGCTTCCCAACAATAACTCTTGGGTTTTCCGAGCCCCAGATGCGACAATTTTGCTTGTTGGCGTAGCCACCGAGGTGGAAATGGGCCAAATCAGTCAAGATGATTTTTCGATGGAAGATTTTCACCATTTTTGTAGTGAATTTTAATAGTTTCAATGCTTTGTTGAAGCGTGTATCGTTCCATTTTAAGTAATGGCGTAGTTTCTACTTGCCAAATGTCAAAGAATAAAAGTTTCAAAAGTGACAGCTACCGAAATACCGGGTGATTCAAAATAACACCTCTTGTTGGAAAACCCTATATATTAAACGAATATTTGGCTATGTAAAAGCGATGGGTTATGTGATTGCTGAAACTATTAACGTAATCATGGACACCTCGGCAAAAGTTATAAATTGGGCTAGGAATTTCTGACCCATCCACCATAATCATCTGACTCCCAGCAACTGTTTTCTGCTTCTAAGCCCAAACAAAAAACTGCTTGGGAAAACCTATTATTTGGAAAGTATTGAAAATATGCATACAAATTTTTTTTTGTCGAAAAAAAAATATTTCATTTAAAAATTCAAGGACCTCTTAAACTTCTGCTTGATTTTTTTTATAAATTAAGTAAAATCAACCAAAATAAAAACCAATTTCATGAGTTACAAAGAATTTCGATAATTAGATAAAATCAAATTAAATCTATTCGAAACATTTGAGGTATTCACGCTTTGTGTTGAGTTGAGCAGTTGAGAAGTTGAGGACTTTTACAAAAACAAAATGTATGGCCAAATACAACCCTGCGTTTCAACTCTCAACTCAACTTTTCCTCTGCCCAGACCCTAGTCTACATTTTACTGAAGAGAGTGTTGCATAATACGAAAAATGCGGCATTTTCAGCACTGCTACCATTTGTCATTTTTTAGCCATTTCGTGATATGAAAAACAACGAGCTACCTTACACTCGCTAAAAAAAAATGAGCGCCAAATTTAAAATAATCATATTGTATTAACGCAAGTAAAAAAAGGTTGTGCCTTTTTTATTTATTCATTTGCGCGGCAATAAAATAATACAAATCGATGTAATACATAGCTCCTTTAGCTACAGATTTAGTTAAAATAGATTTTATGCTTTGACTCGGCATTTTTAATTCAAGTTTCTTAATTTTAATGTAATTTGAACCGATTTACAAATGTAAACAAACTCTGGAAAGAAGAAGAAAACTCCGCAACTCAACACAAAAACTCAACACGAGGGATTCACGCTTTAGCCCAGTGATGGGCAAAACTCATACAAACAAACATTTCTTTGTGTGAGTAAACCAGTGGTGGGCAGTCTCTCAATTTGCATAACTCGCGAGGCTATTGCACCAAAATTTGCCGCAGCGCAGTCGGCTCATGCTCGGTCCAAGTGTGCGAAATCTCTCACACGTTTTTGCGGGATTGCGGTTCTTGCTCTCTCGTGCGCTTTTGCTTACTGCGCTGTTTACTCCAGTGATGGGCAAAACTCATACAAACAAACATTTTTTTGTGTGAGTAAACAGCGCAGTTAGCAAAAGCGCACGAGAGAGCAAGAACCGCAATCCCGCAAAAACGTGTGAGAGATTTCACACACTTGGACCGTGCATGAGCCGACTGCGCTGCGGCAAATTTTGGTGCAATAGCCTCGCGAGTTATGCAAATTGAGAGACTGCCCACCACTGCTTTAGCCTGTGGACTTTTTCCTCAACTCCTAAACTGCTCAACTTAACACAAAGCGTGAATACCTCAATTATTTATTTATTAGAATTGTTTCTCAAAACTTATTTATTTATATAATTATATGAAAGAAATATTTTTTCCTGTAAGTAATTTGCAGTCAAATTAGAATTGTTTCCCAAATTTGTTTATTTGTTTACATAATTAAATAAAAGGCATTTAAAAACATAGCCCTTTAGGCTCGTTCGAGGATTTTTTACATAGGCTTATGTTAGGTCTGTAGATAAGTTTTATATAATGCTTTGGTGAGGGTGGTGTTTCGTTGAGTTTGTATGTACCAAATGTGTAGATGATTATTCCAAAAACTTTGATAGAAAACGACCAAATAAACAAAAAAATAGTTTTCAGCTATATTTGTACCAAAAAAACACCGCCTTTTATATAGGAAATGAGTTTACAAATGCAGGATATTATTTACTATTTTTGTTTTTAAATGTCGGCTTGTATCGATTAAAAACCTTCTATCTACGTTATTGTAGTAATTAAGCGCAAGGGGCGTAGGATAAACATTTGTGGGAGTCAATTGTAATAAACAGAGACACGGGTTGTACAATTCGCATTACCTTAGTTTCAGGGTAAAAATGAGTTTTGTGACTATTTGTGGAAATTTTTTAATTGTAACTTTTGTATTGAGTTTTGTGAGGCTTGCCTGTACATAAAATCAACTTTTGACGCCGCTTCAATTAGACAGAAAAAGTTGTGTATTAGTCAAACCAAAAGTTGCCAGGCCTTTGGGCCACACTTCTCCAGATAAGATAACCTGATATAATGATGATTGACGCGATGTAGGCTATAAAGGATTTGTGTGCCATGGAAAGGCATTTATATGTGAATACATTAACTTGATAATGCATGCCAGCTGCAAGAAGTTGGCCATAGTAATTTACATAATCAATATGTGGCGGCAGTGCATATCGCAAACTACTTAAGCGACAAATCCCAAATAGAGCAAAGCGTTCCGGCTATTGTCTATTATGGTAAACCGATGGCAAGACATTTAATATCTTTGGCAAACAATGTAGGGGCAATAATAATCTTTCTTATTAGGCGCCCATTATGGTTTTTAAGCGCTCAAGCTCGCCTACTGCTGCAGCAAGGCCCGCCTTTAAGCAGAAGTACTTGACAATTACGTTTAGTAGGAAAACTCTAGCTACCACATGGCGTATGCGTATTATTATGCAGCGCGTTTACCCCTCCCATCATGCAACAAGACATTAATAGGCCATAAATTGTAACTGTTATGCGTTGTTGGCTTTTAGCACAGCAGTCGGCATGACCTCAACATTGCACCGTCGGGAGTTGAGCTGCTTGGGCTACTCCAGACTTGTGGCTGGCAGCCAGCCCCCGACCGTTTTCAATTAGAATGCTTATTTAGCTAAATCGTTAGGCGTGTTGTAGCTGTTGTTGTTCTTGTTGTCGTTGTTGTTGTTTTTGTTGTAATTTGAAGGTGTAGGCGGAAGCTAAAAACAAAGCGTGTTACTCCTCAGGGGAACAGGCGCAGCGGGGCTCTGAATAGTCTAAGCTTGTGGCTGGCATTTGGCTTAATTGGCCCAGCGCAGCTTTTGCGTTTATACTGATTCAAGTTGCCTCATCTTCAACTTCAATTGTTTATATTTTCAGAGTGATGATGAATGAGAACCTGAGCATGAGCTGTAAGACGTACAGCTTAAGTCTTCTGCTGTTATTGCTGCTTTGTTTCAGCAGCCCTGAGGCAGCAACTGGCATGTCTAGCAGCGACCAGGCGGGTTTGAGCGATCAGGTGGTGGAGCAGCTGAGCGAAAGTGACCTGTACAACAACAAGCGCGCCTGGCAGTCGCTGCAGAGTTCCTGGGGCAAGCGTGCTGATGATGCGCTGGACGATGAACGACTGGACGATGGTATTTATGTAACAGGCCATTTTGTGCCTCTGGTCATAACCGATGGTGCCAATACGCTGGATTGGAATGAATTTGAGCGTTTGGCCAGCGGCAATCAGCAGCTGTCTTCACAACAGCAACAGCTGCAGCAACAACAGACGAGCGAAGAGAATGACGTGCCCGCAGACTCTAATGGCATTGAGAAGCGCGCCTGGAAGAACTTGAATGTTGCCTGGGGAAAACGGCGTCAAGCGCAGGGCTGGAACAAGTTTAGAGGCGCTTGGGGCAAACGTGAGCCCTCTTGGAACAATCTTAAGGGCATGTGGGGCAAGCGGGATCAGTGGCAAAAGTTGCATGGTGGCTGGGGGAAGCGCGCCGCGCTTATGAATTAAGTATGGAAACTCGTTAGGCATTTGAGGCATTTACCCGCTGGAAATAAATACATACCTATATATACACGCATATTTGAATATTTTATAGAATACATACTACTTACCAAATACATATACAATGCATAGCTACATAATACTAAACTACAGCTACAACATATGAGTATATTTTCAAAATAAATTCTTCGTGTTTTGAAAGAATTTTGAATGTCAATTCCGAAAATGTATGAAAGCGCTTGCTATATAATGCGCCCAATTAATAACTGCAACTGATTGTAGTATTTGTGTTATTTTGTTGTGCATATAGCTCAAATCAGTATTATGATTAAAATTTGTCTAATATTGTCAGTAATAATGACTTTATGTATATAGCACTAGTTTCGAAGCATACTATATTTCAATATGATATCGCTTTAAACTAGGAACGTTAACTAAGTTAATGAATTGTGCATATTTTTCAAATACCTAGCCAATATTAAATACATAACGAATTGCAATTACATAAATGCATATATATAAAAAAAAAAAGCTAAAATTAAAATCTGAATAAAAACGTTTGCAAAATGAATAACGTATGATATTTAAATGCAAGCACAGGGTGACACATAAATAAAAGTTATCTCAATCTAAAGCTGATTGACATGCAACAAAATATTTGTTTTCTGTAACATTCAGCTATTGTCAGGTAGACACAACGTGTTTATTTTTTACTTTTCACTGATGTGTACACACTTATTGCACGCATATTGACAGTCCGCCAATTTTTCAGCATTATTTTAACACTGCCGGCAAAAAGGCATGAATTCAACCAGAAACAATTGGTAATAGCTAACAGAAATATTTAAAATCATTATTTTGTTTAATAAGCATGCATTTTACAGTTCGCCTTTGTGCCGCAGCCCTATAGTGGAACGTAGTTTGGATCTACGTCTACGCAATGACCAGTCGCGTTACTATCTCAAATGGGGCTTCATCAACATTTTAATATTATCTTTGCTGATTTTTGATATTTCTCAAACTTGCCGCTCCTTAAAGCGTAACTACTTCTATTTGGCGGAATATACAATTGCTGTTATTATGGCAATGAGCGCCTTGGCCTGCTTTGGCAAGTATTTGTCAATCATTTTTAGCTGCGGCCTAGTATTTGGCACAGAGCAGCAAAAATGGCTGCTTTTTCCCAATAATGGTGGGTTACAAACAGTCCGAATGCATTATTAAACAATTTGAACAATAACTTTTCATTTTACTGTACACAGACAACTCTTTCAAAACTGTGAGCAAAACCAACAAAAAAAAACTCGGCTACGAAGTGGATACCGATATCGAGGATGATACACCCATAATCAATTGGCATTCCTCACTAGACGATTCATGCTGGGGTTCCCAATCCATGCGCCGTAGTCCCAGTCCCATGCGCACCTCACAGCAACAGCTCAACAACTGGTCCTACAACTCATCAATGAATGCAAATAATTCGTTAAATGCAAGCAACATAAGCAATGAATCAACTTACACGTCACCGTATGCGCAGGTACGCCGTGAAGATTTTCTCACGGATCCACGCAAGTTGCCAGCTCTTATAAGAAGTGCAGAACGGGAGCGTAGCTATGCTGAAGCAACCGATCAATCCAATCAGCAAACCACTGGATCGGCAAATTCTTTCTGGAACTACTGCAATAATGCTGCCTTCATTTTAAAGACAACTTTTTATCAGTTGGCACCAGCGCCAGTGCCATCTACAGAGAATACACAAATCTCCACAGAGGATTTTGGCACCTTGCAATTCAAAGACAGTAACTCGGAAGTCATCAAGCGCATTTCGACGGACAAACTTTCGCAATATGTGGCCAATCTTCGCTATGTTCGTTAGCTTAAATCTTAATAGCTGTTTTTTTGTTTAATTAACTTATGGTTTTTCATTTACAGTGGATGTCGCAAACAATTTTACAACGACTGGTCAATGAAATCAACTATGTAGACGATGTTTTTCGCCAGCGTGGTCTTATTGAACTAAAAATCGGCTCTGTGGGACTAGAGCGTTTGCGCAAAACGGCTGAAAATCAACATTTCGTGCAGACTTGTGTGCCCATATTGCCCATGCTGTTGCCTTTTCTCGACACTTTTAACAATCAAGAGTACTTAGTGCAGCGCATAAAGGAATTGGCACAAGGGTCCTGTATAGCAGACTACCGCTGGAATTCGGGTAATGCACATAATGGTCAAGAGTGGGGCGATCATTTACCCACAGATTCTGCTGTAAGTCTCATAGTAGCTGCATAGTTTATATGACTAATCTGTCTAATCTCATATTACTTTTTCAGATTCTCTTTCATTTGTTCTGCGTCTACTTAGACAGTCAATTGATGCCTTTGCCTCAAGGCGGCGGGCGGCCCTTCCACTCACGCTACGTACTTATACGCGATGAAAAACGCTCGACCAAGGATATTATAAATGCTGTGCACAACAAGGCACACTGCGCCATACTTTGCACGAGCAACCAGCTCAATCCAAAGTTTAACTTTATCAGCGAAAAGGAGCTGCATAATTGCGTTTACGATAGAAACAATCTTTTTTATGTTATCATACAGTTTTTAATTTATATGCGTACGCAACAAGAGTCGGCGCTTGAGGGCGTCAACCTGGGTAAGAGCGGCGTTAACATAATGTGCGTTATCGAGGACTAGAGCTGCAAGTGCGAAAATTTCGTTTTACTTATAAGTTTCATTTTTAACATCGACCAAACATAAACATTCACCTGTTGCAGCCCATTGTAAGTTATTTAGATAATGCTTTTATATATTTTGTATAAGCGGACACTGGCCAATAGCGATTTTCTTGGCCAATAGCTAAAGTTAAGTTTATTGTTGTCTGCCAACTTGTTTAAGGCTCTTAAATTATGCATTATTATTAATTAGTTACGTTATTACAATAGTCAAAAACATATATCGCGACTATAAATACAATCAGCTTGTCGTTTTGACTAGTGCCACTTTCTGTGTCCAATGCGGCTTTGCGGTTAACTTGGCCACCGCCACAGCGCAAATCAACAAAATTGTCAGCCAAAGTTTTGACATTGCATTTGCATCCTTTCGGGGTGTTGCCATTGATTGTTGCTCCTCTTGTTGTTTTTGCGGTTATTGCGGTCTGCGCTTGGGCAACAATTAACTTGCCAGCAACCAATTTTTTCAAGAAGTGACGCAGGTGCGTTAAAAACTTTAATAGCCTTTGATGAATTTCTATATTGTTTGTTTTTTTGTTGGTCAACAGCCGCAAGTAAAGTTTTCAACATTCTTTAGCTGCATAGCTACATCCAAAGAGAACAACAGCCACAGCCGGCGACTCATGTGCACCTCTACACTTCCGAAAGTGACAAAATTAATGGCTTCCGCTGACGGTGTCGACATTTTGTCGAGCGCGAGAGAAACGTTGAGAAAATGTTGCATTAAGGGCATCCTGTGCAAACAAACCTACTCTGGGCAGCAAAGCCAAGAAGTGCGAACAAACGACATCGACGTCAACATGAACCCTTCACTGCCGCCTGCATATACTTAAGGCCGCCAGTTTTGCTCTAGCCTTCTGGCAGTGCCGTATTACCATTTCTCTGGGCTTTGCTCATTTCTATTGCCCGTCTGGTGCTCCTTTTGCTGCTACAGTACTCTGTTCATTTGACGTTGAATCGGTTGGTTGGTTATTTTAATGCCATTGCTGTCTTCGTCCTTATTTTCCTCGCCGTTGGCACCACGAGTGAGTAATGTGCCTGGGTTGTCAACTTTACACTTTTATCCTTCGTATTATATTTGCTTTACCTACCAAGTGGGCGCACTTCTACGCCCCGACATATACACACACATACAGTGTCCGCCTTTGGTGTGATATGTTTTCTTGATACTTTTTCTCAAGTTGTAAATTGGCTTAAAAATAATTTGTCAAAGCATTTCAACGTACGTGTTAGACGAAGGGGGATTGGGTGCTGCTTTGGTGCGCTAAACTGGAAGAACACAGACAGCTGGGCGGCAGCATGTCTGACAGTCGCAGCGACGCCTACTTTTGGGGCTCCCATTACCTTTACCTTTCACCCATTTGCCATATCCATTCAGTGCTGTGAGCCGCGTTGGTCGTGCGCCATTTTCTTGTCAAAATATTTGGCCGTTCATAAAATACTTTTGAAATAAAAAAAAAAAGTGTTTTTGGAAAACGCATGTGCGCACTTTCATATCCAATTAGAAAAGTTTTTCAACTTTGTAATTGTGTTGATTAGTGAGACCAATGTTTTTTTTTCCATACATATTCCCTTGATGGGATGTATAGATGCATAATAGAAAATGTATTTAAAGCGTGGAAGCAATTCCATACTAACAGGTGCATCAGCTTTCTAAGGTCAAAAAATTACTTTGACGAATAATGGATGATACCAACACCTACAAGATATTAACGATTTTATGTTAAGCATTGTGGCGGTGCTAAAAAGTATACTACTTTCATGACTACATCTACTGTATAACTTTTAAATGCATCCTAAGATTCTGTCACCTCTGCACACTGGGCTAAGTTGCAATTTGATGCATAACAATTGCACAAAATGGTTGACCGATTTGGCCACGCCTACATTTACAGTCCATACACGGCTACAAGGCGTATACGCTATTTTAAATAAAGTCACATTTTTAAATAAAAACTCGAAATATTAAAAACATATCTGTTTTTATATGGACATTTCCACGAAAAGTAGGGGCACAAAAGTAAAGAAAAACTAAAATGTTTTGTACATATTTTCCACCTCCTTAGTTTTAAGAATTTCTTCAAGTAATTTTTAAAAATACTTGTATTCAAATTAATAATAAGAAAATATATATATTTATTTGTACAAAAAGCGATAATTCAAAAGTTGCACGTAACGAATAAATCAAATTAGACTGAAAATCACTCTAGGTATGCAAATAAATAAGAAAAGCTGCAAAAACAATGTTTTGATAAAATTTAAGACATTTTTTATTTACAATGTGCAACAACATTTTATTTTTCGGCCCGCTTAAAATTTCTGTGGATACGCCCATATTCAAACAGTACTATTGTCCATTTTCACAATAACAATTTATGTTACAATAATTGCAAAATATTTTATTGTTTCCAAGAAAACCCACTTATTTTGGCCAAGTTTGGTTCTGAAGACACCGTCTATCATAAATATAAATAAAAGCGATTGATTCGATTTCTAACAAAAATTTGTCAATTTGAAGTACAGCCTACGCCAAAAGATCGTAACTTATTAACTATTATAAATAAATAAGTAAACAAAGCTGGTGACCTTCCGCTCCACGAAATAAAGCAGACATTTATATCAAAGCTAAAAGAAAAAAAAGCATATCTAGCCCCAGAGGTTAGACTATGTTTGTTTTTGTTTTTGGAGTCCAAAAAACCTCGGGCTCTGACATAATCTCAAAAACCTACCTTAAATAATTTATTTCGAAGGTTATATTTGAGTCCTGACGTCCTGTGGTTTTCAATCTTAGGTGCTACTTTAAAAATTGTTAAGTTTTTATTTTTTTAACATAAACCTGAAATGTTATTCTTCGCTATGCAAAACTAATTAATTGTTTATGATACCTATGTACAAAGTTACAGCCCATCAAACTAGAAATTTATTGGTGTCCGAATAATTTATGTGTCCACTCTATGTCTATATATATGTATAATATATATTAATATATATTTTATTATATAATATACATATACATGTTCACTACGTGTGTAATATATGACTACGCGTTTTCCGAATCGAAATATAACTCAAATCAAAGTAAATATAGAGACAGGTTATGGTAATTTTTGCAGAAGCTATATATAGATATAATAATATATGTCTATTTCTAGAGAAGCGAGGCAGGTACGATTTAGAGGTTCGAAGATTTTGAATCTGCGGACTGTATAGAACAACTCTACAAACAGTTTTCCGAGGGTCAAGTCAACAAAACCTGCCGCTCCTTGAGGAGACCTGTGGATAACAACCCAAAGCTTGAGACCATTTAGCTCGAAAAAATGTTTAAAACTAAATTTCTTGTGTGATGGTGGTTATCAAAAGAAATTCATATTTTCGGCGGTAGAGGGCGCTAAATTTACGAAAAAGCAGCTTATCATAATTTTAGCTACTTTCTTGTCTTTGGGAATTAATTGTATGAAGAAATTTTAGATCTCGAAAAAATACAAAGGGTTATATATACAGTACCTACAAAGGGTATAAATAATACTTTAATCGGCACAAGCTCGCCAATTGTTGCTGGCTTATTGGAATACACCTTGCTCTTTCAAAAAACCCCAAAGAAAATAGTGCAACGGGGTCAAATCGCACGGAACCTAAGACCCTCGTGGATCCACCACTTGTTACACCTATAACTTCTGTTTTTGAAATAATATGGGTTTGAAATACGGGGATGAGTTGTAATCGACAAAAGATCAGTTTGCTTTTGTTTATGACTCTCTTACGAGAATGAGAAAATTGGTAAAACTTTAGCAGTCGCGGGGTTCAACTTGGTGTATCCTTTCTGAGATCTAGATGTGGTTATATGAACACAACTCTTAGTCTATTACGCCTCGTACTTCACTGACTTATAATAAATACCTTTCACCATAGCTGTATCAAACAAAAAGATTCTTTTTTCAAATATTGCTTGCATTCATTGAGTCGCATGCTGTAGACGTTGGTTAAGCTGTTCGTGGATGTACTGTGCACATATGCACATACTTACATTTCTATCTAGGCATATACTTTGATCAAGTAATACACGATATTGCTGCTATCTGCCACACACTTTGTTAAGCAAATACACTTGACTCATATTTCGCCCCATTGCTTGTAAATATTTATATACAATAAGCTTGGCAACTCTGGCAATGCTTTTACTTTTCGGCTATTTTTTTTTTTTTTTGTGTTGTGCTTATTTACTCTTACTTATTTTTTTTTTTCTTCTACATTTCCTTCCTTGCCATGCCGCCATTAATGAAAAAAAAAAATTTTCGCCATTATTCGCCAATATTGTCAGCCATATTTCGGTTTATTTAATTTTGCGCAAATAAAACGGAAGTGCTATTTTTTTCGGTTTGTCTCTCTTTCTCTACGTGGGCAGCCATTTTGTGTCCATAGTGCTCTTCTTTTTGTCACATATTTTTGCGCTACATAAAATTCTTATGCGTTTGATACAATGTTTTAAAAGTTTAACAAATATTTGCCGCCCATTTAAAGCAAAAAAAAAAAAAACATTGTATTTTGCTCTTTTTGACCAACATTTGGAAAAATTCAGCATACATACATAAGTGGCGTATCCATATAAAATTGTCTCGAACGGACTGACAGCAGAAGCAGTGGCACTTCTTCCGCTGCTTGGTGCCAGCTGCGAAGTTAGCAGCGGGATCCACGCCAACGCCATCAATGCCAGTTGTGCATTTTCCCAAACCCAAGCAAACCAAACCAGACGCAACCCAAACAAGCTACTCTATGATATAAATGGAAATGGCTGTCATTTCCTTTGAAGCTGCGTTTCATTTTTAGCTCACTGCTGCTCCAGCTGCTTCAGCAGCTCTTCTAGTTGTTGCAGTTAATGGCCAAAATAAGTTTTCTTTATGCCAACTATTTCGCAGCTGCTTAAAGCCATGTAGATGCGTATTAAGCTTAAGGTCGGCATGTGGCACAGTTCGTATGTGTTGTATACGAGGGGAGGCTCGAAAATAATTGGTCTCTTCTTCCGTCCTCATAAACCCAAAGAGTCCAGCTGGGTAAGCTAACAAAAACTGTCCCCAATGATTTTTAAAAACTAATAATGTAAATCGATGCATAGGTAAAATTAAGTATGCGCAAAAAAACATACAGTGTGTTTTTTTTAGAGGTTCACAACTTTGAGTTGGCAACACTGCTTTATCTTACAACCCATTTAACAGCTGATAGTTGTTTTTTGTTGAGTTAGGTTTGAAATTTCAGTATGGATAGACTTACGAGCAGCGCTTGCAAGTTGTTGAAATTTTTTATCAAAATAGTGCTTCAGTTCATCAAACTTATTCAAAATTCAAAATTTTGTTCACCGATGAAGTCAGTTTTTGGCAGAAAATTGATGTTCCAGATTGCGCCTTGTACGCGCCAGCCGTGGCGGCCATATGACCGAAATTATATTTAAACATTAATATCCTAAAATTTCAATGTTTAATTATGATTATTTTTCCAGCTAGACGCTATTAGCAAGAGATGCAATACTAAATATAAAAGCATCCTGGTCGACAATTTCAAACGATACACATAAGCTGTTTACGAAGCGGCTACAGTCAAAAACCACTCCCAAAAAAACAGCTGAAAAATGCATGGAATGGTCATTGAAGATAGATGATATGTATATTGCTTACAGTCAACAAAAAATGTGTTCGTCTAATCATTCCAAGAGTCTTTTGTGTATAAAACTTGGATCCATAACAGCACACCTGAGACCAAGGAACAGTTCAATCTAAAGATTGATTAAAATTAGTTTTTCGAAGCTTGAAATAACTGATTTGTGGTCATATTTTCGGTTCGTTATTTGTTAGGCCATTCGTTACATTTCAGCCTGACCTCGGGTAGTATAAAGCATCTACTTAATATATGCCCTTCTGCTGAGCGGCTGATTACACTAGTTTAAAAATTTAAAAAAATAATTTTGATTATTTTTTTACCAATCTGTAGATAATTGAATTACGCATCGATGATACTTGGAATATATTACTGTCATATTTATGGTTTGGTCACTATTTATGCATTAAAGTGAAATTTTTCGTAATTTTTAGCAAATTTTTGACAAAAATTCAATTCAATCAAGTTAAGTACAACGTGAGATATTTGTTTTTAAGTAAAGACACCTTTTTTTAATTTCGAAAAATGTTTTTTTCGAAATATTTCGAAAACCGTTCCATGAAAAAATTTTTTGACTTAATTTTCGGTTTTAGCGTGCCATTTAACTTTAGAAACAACTAAAACATGTTGAGGATACATTTTGCTGTAAGCTAGTGTTATCTAAAATTGTGCACGCCTAGTCGGTCACTCGTTGCAACTTAATTTCTAAGCTGTGGCTTGTGTGTGTCTGCGCCCCTGCAGCTATCTGTCATCCCTATTAAAATAATAATTAGTAAAATAATTACAATTGGTTGCAACTACAACAACAGCAACAGATATGCTGCAGTAACTGTCCTCCGATCGGCCTCAAATGATGCACAAATGCGCACTTGGGAGTGCTGAGATTTTGTGTGCACAGTAGAGACTCAAAAGTTTAGAACCCAATAGAAGCCAAATTTCATAATATTAAAAGTTTAGTTTTGTTTTAATGCGTGAATTCCATGTTAGGTGAACAACAACTTTTTATTATTCAATTTGATAACTTGTAAGTGCAAAAACCTACAAAAGCCAATAATTTTTTAATTAGCTTACAGAAACAAACAAGAATATAACACACACCACTTAATGAGTTTAATGAAATTTGAAATACATGGAATCTTAGTGTGGATATTTTAAATACATAGTCTCTTTGGTCTTTTGAAATAATTAAGCATGTTTAAGAATATGTTGAATGTGTCTTCATACCATAAAGGTTTTCTTAAGGGGTTATATACACTTGTGCTCGAGAAAAAAAGGGCATTTTTACGACTTTTTTTTGGAAAAACAACACCACTTTTTTTTTAAAAACTGAACGTCTATTTATTTATACATGTCATAAGGTCGTTCTCGAATTTTTTCAAAAGAAATTATTTGTAACTGGAGTCACTACAGCCATTGTGCCAAAACACAATTTTTCGGAAATCTCTATCGGTAAGCATAATAAAGAATGAACTGCTTATCTGAAATACAAAACAAAAACTTTAGTTTCTTCCTTTACGCTCTGAGTGAATGAAGTATTTAGCAAAATTAACTTTTTTACAAAAATGCTAATCGTTTTTCTAAAAAGTTTGATTTTTGAACGTCTGAGCTTTCGGTTTTTGTAGCAAGAAAAAAAAAATTTTGCTTGAAACTAAAAATTCTTCGTTCACTCAGAGACTAGTATTGTTATAAATAAGCCTGCCAAAATTCAGACTGATCGGGTTAACAGTTCTTTAGAAACTGTGCTCACCGCAACCGCAATTTTTGAAAAAAAAAAAAACTTGAGATAAAGCTCGTGAGGCGCTACTTGTGGATGATTCGCAGTTGCCGATAGCGCATTATCAATAGCTGCCAAATTGGTTCTACTGCTCAGATCGTCATGATTTTTTGGGAAAAGATTCTCTAGGAAATGTACTTTGCAATGCTATTAAAAAATTTTTTTGACCAACACAAGTGTATATATAAACCCTTAATAAAATGCTGCATAATAGTTACTTAGACTGTAAAAAAAGATGGCGTACGTTAAAGTCGGGCGCGGGCGACTTCGGGATATCCTATACCCCCACATTGCAATCAATTCCGATATATTGCTTACGAACTCCAAAAGATACTTCTTCGCCAAATTTGGTTACGATATTTTTATAAACAAACCAAAACACACTAATTTTGCACCAAACCATTTTTTTTTGAACGATTGGTCCTATGGAGGCTTTGATATAGTAACCGATTTCAATCAAATCTGGTACAGTGCTGGGAAACTCTAAAAGACTTTTGAATGCCAAAGGTTTCGATATCTTTATAAACAACCGATTTAAGCCCTAAAAGCTTTTTTTGATCGATTGGTCCACGGGAGCTATATGATATAGTCAACCGATTTTTATCAAATTTGGTAGAGGGCTTAGGTACTTTAAAAAACTTCCAATAGTCAACCGATTTCGATTAAATTTGGTACAGTGCTTGGGAACTTTAAAAAACTCCCGAATGCCAAATTTGGTTACGACATTTTTAGAACAAACGAATTATTTATTTAAAACTTTGGATTTTTTTCGAGGTCCTCTGAAACAACCCTATGGGAGCTATATAATGCAACCCCGATAACAAAAAAAAAATAAAATAAACTTGTCTCCCATAGGATTATAACGGATCTTATCTGAAAGTTTGGTTGCTTTAGCTCTTTCCATCTCCTAGACAGATGGGTATATCGACTTCTCTAGTCACCCTGATCATACTTTAGGTAACTTTGGGGGGTCTCCGACGTTTCCTTATGTATGTTACATACATTTTCGGCTTGCACAAACTTAATATACCCTTTGTACCATACGGTACAGGGTATAAAAAATCTCAAATGGGATATCCCAAATGGGATTTTTTATTTTATATGAAGTTTTCTCATTCCGTGCGAAATTTTTCATTCTGCGTTTGGGCCTTTAGATGAAAATATAGTGATTATGCTAAACGGAAATATACAAAAAATCTAAAAAGATATAAATAATTTTTTGCAACTGGCTGGAATCCATTTCAAAGACGAACTATAATACCAAAATTTTGATTTTTTTTAAATTGAAATTATATTATACTTTGAGTTAGTGCTGGAGAAAACATCGATGATCGAAGTTTAAAATCGCTATATATCGATGTTGGCCAACAGAAATGTTTCTCCAGCACTTCTGCACTCATCAAATGGGTGTTTAGTAGCTAAAAGCTTTCATGGCTTTAATTTCGAGCACACTTATATTTGGTTTTTTTTGATTTCGGCCATTGGAATCTTTAATTTTTTTTGGGGGTATGTATTTTGGCCAAAATCTGGTCAGGGCCCAGGGCATTGTTAAAAAAAAATAGTACGTACAATTATAAAATGCGGATGAGAATTTGAATTTTCAATTGATATGAAAGGGATCAATTGTGCAAAGTGTCGCATCGGTTGCGAATATTGAAATACTTCTTTCTTTCAATGAATCTGGTTTTTTTTCCAAAACAACGCACAATGTTGATTTTCGGAACTGGAATCCAGCGATGCTTTAACTATTTTGCCCAAACAAAAACATTTTCATCTCATTATGTCTGCTTGAAATGGGATTTTTATTCAAATGTTTTAACATAAAATGCAGTTTTCCAATTCAAGTTAGCTCTGTCAGATCTACACCTTAATTATTTCATATACATTACTTACTTACTTACTTTATTTGTTTTAAAAATTCTCTATAATAGAGTATTTACTGTATTTTTGTTTTGTTGTTGAAGCATTGGTTATACCTGTGCTGACCTCCAATGTTTGGTTAGTTAGTCCTGCTTGAATGACGATTGCTGCATCGTAACCATGTCCAGACACTTCACTCGAATCACTTCATGTGCTAATAACTTACGCAACAAAGCTGTGTGTTTTGTGTCTAGGGGGAGGGAATATTTAGGATGTTGGGAGTTCCATGTGGCGGTCCTGATGGTCTGTCGTATTTGCATTTAATCGGATTTCCTTGCGGTTCCAAGCAGATTACAGGTATACACACGCACACACATTTTGAGTTGATATGCTCTCTGCAATGATAGATGAATAGAATACGTTGTTATGTAACTTTTTTTTTGTCACTATAGAGTAAAATAGTTCCATTAGCGTGGCCCTGGTTTTGTATGGCGACATCGAATTTCATGGTATAACATATGCCTGAAGTCCCATATAATAGAATAACGCAAAAATACCCAGAAGCGTTTTTTATTTATTTTTAAAATGGACTTTTCAAAATTGATAAAATACTTCTTTTTTCATCAACATGACCATTGAAGTTATATCGCAGTTTCATATAAAGATATATGAAAACAAACAAAAAATTATCTGGAGATACCAAGAAATGCTATAATAAAGTCCACCCTAATACTTATGTACATGCTTGTCTTCGTGTGGCTTGTTGCCCAGACCACGATCAAGTGCTGCCATGACAAATAAACGTTGCTGTCAGTTTTTGGTTTCATGAACATGGTTTATGCGTACACAACTGGCCAAAATCACGATAATGTTATTTTGGTATTCAAAGAAAAATTAAATTTTTTGAGATAAATGACCGGATGTTTATTTCATAATAAAGAGGAAGCTATCCTTTTCATGAAATTTTCCATAACCAAATCACAAAGTGGCTGCCCTATGTCCTCGATAGCCTCGCGAATTCTACCTTTGAGGTCTTGAATCGACGCTGGGCTGTTGGTGTAGACCTTATCTTTCACGTGGTCCCAAAGGAAGAAGTCGCAAGGTGTTAAATCACAAGATCTCGGTGGCCAATTGTGATCATCCCTTCGAGAGATAATACGTTTCGGAAACTTTTTCCGTAAAAGAGCAATGGTTTCGTTGCTTGTGAGGCACGTAGCGCCGTCTTGTTGAAAGTAAACGTTGTCCAGATCAATACCATCCAACTCCGACCATAAAAAACAATCCATTCGCCGTAACTGTTGATCCAACCTCATTTTCGAAAAAGTAGGGTCCAATGACCCCGCTGGACCATAAACCGCACCAAACATTCACACGTTGAGGATGAACAATAACTCTTGGGTTTTCCGAGCCACAGCTGCGACAATTTTGCTTGTTGACGTACCCACAGAGGTGGAAATGGGCCTTATCAAAAATGCTTTAGTTTTGCGAACTGTGACTGCATTTTTGTAGTGAATTTTATAATAATAATTTCAATAAAAAATAAATATTATATTAAAATATTGCTTAAACTGTCTTAAACTATTTTATCAATTACAATAAAAACAATACATACTAATGCGAATTCAAAATCTTTACTCATAAATTTTAGGAATTAGTTTGTGAAATCTTTTTTCACAATTTAAGAACAACTAGAAATTTTTTAATATATTTTTTTGTCAAGGGTTTAAGATAATATGATAACATATTTGAGGTGTTCCCGTTGTCTGAAATAAATGCAAAATGGTAAAAAGGACAAAGTCGGCCGTGCACCGGAAAACGAATCTAAACATTTAATTCGGATTCCTTTTGAAACCGAATGTTTGGTGCTCCCAATTTTACAAATCATACACGAACACATGACATAAGTTTCCTTTGTAATGAATATAGCTAAGTCGTGTTTAATTTCGATAAATAAATAGTGTTGCTAAAGCAATATTTTTGTGTAATTTTATTAAAAAGATAGAATAGAATGAATATGAATTTTAAACAAATATAGTAATATGTAATAAGGCGCAGAGCTGCGACAACCATGTCAGCTTGTTTGTATCAAACAAAAATAGTTTCGCGCCAACGCAACAAGAAAATTTATCGGAAAAATAAGGGAAATTTACGAATCTATCGAAATAAAAAGGGAAATATCGACAAAAAAAATACGTTTTACGGAGCACGCAAAAACGAGTCCGAATGAAAATGTTCGTTTTGGTTTTCCGGAGCACGGCTGATTCAGCCGTATATCTTTCATAAGCTCAATCTTCTAAGAAATAAAAGTCTTTGGAGACAGAATTCGAACTTAAAATTTATTTTTTTTGACCTATGGAACTACCACTGTGTTTGAGTTACTCACGCTGTTAGCCGGGCAGCAATGAATATTATGAGTTTGGGATTTTTACCTTTTTGACTCGTTAGGGTGGCTCATTAGTCGTGCTTTCTTGCTTTCAGTCATTAATGCCAGTCAAAATGAACACCACAATTGTGTGTTTTTATACCCTGTACCTATAGGTACAAAGGGTATACTAGATTTGTGCAATGTATGTAACGGCAAGAAGGAGGCGTGGCAGACCCCAAGTTCTTTATACCAAAATGCTAATCATAACCTCGGGTAGCGATTGAGCCATGTCCGTCTGTCCGTCCGTCTGTCCGTCTTTATGAACACCTAGATCTCGGAGACTATAAGAGCTAGAGATACGAAACTTAACCAGCTGATGCGCATATTTCCTCAGAAGATCAAGTTTGTTGAATCATGTCCATATCTTTCCCCGTTCCCCCGTAGCAGAGTTTCGCGGTTTTTAGCTAAACCACTTAATATTTTAATCTGAAACTTAACAGAGCGACGCGTTGTGGTTACATGCATCTGTGTGTCAAAAATGAACAAAATCGGACATATACAGCAAAAGTTATAGTCAAAAACTTTCAAATTTCACCTCCCATTGCCTATAAACTGCGTCAATATTTGACTCTACGTAATAATAGTAACAAATGACCAAGAACCACCAATTTTGTTAAGCTGATTCATGTGCCTGTAATGAACAAATCCACATCCAAATTTTATCAATGCAGCCCCCCACCCCCCGCAATCGATTTACCGTGTTTTCTCCCACACCCTTCAACATATCCCCTTGAAACTTACCCCATATACTTTAAATAACTCCTTTGACGTAAATTTCGATTTTCATCAAAATCGGTTAAAATTTGCGGAACTTATAGGTATCAATATCGTTTTGCACCAACAAAAAAAATGTTCCAATTGGAAATTCTTAGTAAGAATATGCAGAAAAAAATCTTTTTTTGAGAAAAAAGGTACAGGGTATTACACTGTCGGGCAACGCCTCGACTGTATTACATATTTTATATTTGTGTATCATAGTTCGTCTTTTAAACGTATTATTTTATGTGTAGGGTGAGCCATCTGTTGCTTTTTTGTTAAGAGCATTTTTTTCGTATATTTTCCAATAAAATTGGACAAATATAGGTATATTCCAAACGCAAGTTTGAAACTGCTCATTAATGGATGAAAAATAATATTGCCCAAATAGCCGCCGCGGCTGGTTCTACAGGTCCGTATGCGAGCACCATAATTTTCGAAGACTTTCCCACTAAAATGGGTACTCCCTTGGATTTTCATCTCCCTATATGTGGCAGTTTTGCTAGTTGACGTTACCAGAGAGGTGGAAATGGGGTTCTCCCATCCTTTGAACGAATAAGCGACGCTGATAATGGTCCGTGGGCTTTAATTTTTGTGTAAATGTAATTCTTGCGAACGATGTCGCATCGATGTTCCACATTGGCTTCAACGATCATGCAATATAGTATAGTATCGGCCACTGAACCTGTAGCCTTGAACCGATGAATAATTTTATTGATTCCGAGTTGTGAAGGCCGATTAAACTGGTCTAAAACTGTGCTAATGCACGAAATGTTTTTTCACAGAACGACCATGTTCCGAGCTATGAGGGTTTAACAACCAAACCAACAGATGGCCCACCCGTTAGTATAATTTCACAGTATGAAAGCCTGTAACTATGCCAAGTTCAGGGCGAATGCATTTCGTATTTACTAATTTATCCATCAGCATCACATTTTTTTATAGAGCTGCATTTTGTGAGTTTTATCAATCAGAAGTTCTAAAAGTTGCCAAAAGCTTAATCTGCCTTTGCAGATAGTTTTAACCGGCTAAAATTCATGACATGGCTGCAACCAGAATAAGTTCTTCAATGCTCTTGTTGGAGTTTAAAAATAGTTGGTGGTCTTAGATCTAATAGAAATAGTATTTGGCAATCAAATGCCAAGGGAGCAATTTTGGCTGTGAGGTGAGAAGGTGTGCGCTTAAATGGAGATTGAAATTGCAGATGAGTTGCTTATGAGGTATTCCAAAGTCTGCGCAAAGCTTGGTAGCAAGCTATTTATGCTATGAATAGTTTTTAAGTGCAGTCTTCCCAGAACTTTAAACAAAATATTTTTCGCTGTTTTTGTAGATTTCGGGTGTTCTTCTTAAAAGTGGAGAGTGTTTAGTTTATTTAATTGTCTTTCCAAACATTTTATAGTATATACGATTGGTGTGTAGGCCAAACTAATTTTGAAAACCTTCGAAAAGGACATAAAATGCAAAGATAGATGCAAAATCTTTTAAGGGTTCTACTCTACTCACAAAGGAACTTCCCAGAATCGGAATCGTATCTGCATCAAATTGGCAATCTAAAAATGGTTCACCTTTATTATTGACTCACTTCCGCTGTTAATAAATTTCTAACAAAAAATCTTTGAAAATTTTGCGAGTACGTTGTCGCATAAACTGCGAATTAGATGTAAATATGTTTCATACTCGAAAGTTGTTGGTCTATTTGTTGTAAGAGCAGCTGCTACAAACTTTTATTTTGGTGCCAGCGCGTAGAGGTAACGAACCGGAAATGTTCTTAGCATTTCCGCTTTATATCAAATATAAAAAATTACAGCTTTTAGACGTATTTGACAAAAGTTGTATGTCACACTCGCACACTAGCACACTGGCACAGACACACAGACACACATAGAAAAACATGTGCACATTGAGACATATAATTGCATAAATCAAACTCAAACATGCAACATGAAAAATCGTATTAATTTATCTGAGCATGCAGCCACTGCCTATGCCACACCCACACAAACGGAAGAAACACACACACACGCACTAACACACACATATATGAAGGCGCTGTGTAACATATCCGCTTATGTCAATTTTTTTTTACTACCATAGCATATGAATGTATCTTTATGCGTCTCCTTTATGCTATACGAGGGCAGATATCTTTACTTCTGGCCTAAAGCAAAAGAAAGATAATACATTATTGGAGCTCGTTGTATTGTTCTTTGAAATATTTTTCATGATGCTAAAGATACTTTTCCTCCTTTTCCTCCACTTTAATCACTCTGAAGGTGGTATGTATCTGTAAAAAGGAAAACGTTGACCTAGACAAAGTCATTGAGTGGCATTGCATGAAGGACAGTTCTCTGAAAATTTCTGGCAAACAAATAGTTGCATGACTGAAAGTATTTACTGTCCTATGCTGCTTCAATGGAATAGTTTTTACATTTTTCCAAAGAAACAGGCGACTTTCCTTTAAAGTTCTTCAACAATGAATCAATTTTATTAAATTCGGCTAGTTTTAAGAAACTTATAAGGTTGTTGACTGCTTTTTTTCGGGCTCATATGAATAGACATATATTATGCTTATTGACACCGAAAGAAATAGTTTAAGTATTTCGGCATGCACCAGGATCGTAGATTTACCTGAAAGAAACTAAACGAACCCAGCTCAAAGCCAAAACCAAACGTATGTACTGGTTTCTAAGGACCACAGTCTCAACTCAGCTTAGAAAATAAAATTTGCAACATCGAAATCCACAATATCCGTAGATACCAATCATGCACATTTACAAATATTATTAGATCAGCAATTTGGAAATTCGAATGACCTCATTATCGTTATTGAAATTAAGAAATGAATTGTAAAGCATATAAACCGACTGAATTGCCATGGAAATTCATTAGCAATAAATTTATTAGAGAATAGCACAGAACTAGACTTCTAAGAGATATTATATACCAGTGGTGTAGATAGAGGGGATCAAGCGGATAAAAAATGAAGTTGTCCAATAAGAGTTTTCTGAATTGAATTATTTATTATTTTTAAAGATAAATTTCTTCAAAAATATCTTTTCTCGTCAATATCTCGTGAACAAAATTTTGTATTGACATGAAAAACCGTTCGATCAAATCGTTTTTCATGTCGATAAAAAATGTTGTTCACCAGATATTGTCGAAAAACATGTTTTTCGAAAAAATCTCGAAAACGCTGCTTAAGAAAAAAAAAACGGTCGTACTTTTCGTGTTTCTCGACCCAAAATTACCCTAAAAACACTTTTATACGAAGGTTCACTCGATGACCCTTAAATTTGTAAACTAGTGTTTCGATATGTAGCCCTAAAGAAAATATGAATGTTTTCCTCGAACTCATCGTCAACATTGTTTGATTTAAATCTACTATTTCTACCTCTGGCGATTCTAAAATTTTAACATCAGGAGTAATTTATATATTGTTTTTGGATGTTTATTTTCTGAGGAGATGCGGCAAATAAGGAGATCCGAAGTACCCATGGAAAGTTTGACGCTATTCACATTAATACATTTTATTCAATTTTTGATACAACAATTTTTAAAGAGCAACAATTGAAAGCTGAGACAATTTTTTATTTATAAAATTTGAGTTGCAACTTGCAAGTGATTTATGTATTCACAAGCCAAGTTACTCAGATTTCTGATACAAAAAATATTACAAAATAGCAAATATTCCTTTTTATATATAAATGCCTGCGCATAATCCTGCAAAGGTGCCCAAATCGCAATTTATATGTAGACCTACTACTCAGAACAGATCAGAAGGTTGCTGTAAGCGAGATTGGGGTACTCAAATGGAATTGTATTGGGCATATTATCAGGCAGCCAACAAACCGAAAGGAAGCAGACGGCCAAGTGCACCGGCTATGACCTGGAGAAGAACAATCGAAAAAGAACTAGCAGAAGCAAGTTACACATGGAACGAAATACATATGTTGAGATTTAAAGGAATCGTTGCGGCCCTATGCCACACAAGAGGAAATGGAATCTAAGAAGAAAAAAAAAAATATTATTATAATTTAAAGCATATTATCATCAAAATCGATTTTCTGCTATAAGCAGGTTACCAAGTTACTGCATTGCCAGTAGCAAGGAAGCCTTCCTCATTTCCAATTTTTCGGGTTGTATTGGTAGCCTTTAGATTACTTCCGGCTGTTCATCGGCCCAAAAATGAGCTTCGTCACCAAACAATATTTCGATAAAAAAAAAGATATTCCTAAAGCGGTTCCAGAGCCCACCAACCAAAAATAAAACGTAAACCAAAATCACCAAGCTGATATGTCCAATGCCTGATGGTCCGAGTGAAAAAAGCGGACACTCCACAGCCGACATCCCCCCTCTCCGTGCTTGAAATTAAGCCATTAAATTCTTGAAGTGAATGGGTCCATTTCTCCAAGTATGTGAGTGCTTGATCATAAATGCTGAGAACTTGGTTTTCAAAACGATCACATGCAGCATCTTGGCCTTCACTTCGGGCTTTCGAGAGAATACTTTTAATTTTAAAATGCAAAAATTTGTGTTCGAATCTGTTGCGTAAAAACTTCATAACAGCATCAATCACCTCCAAAGTTTCAAAATGCTGTTAGATTACACTAGTTTACAAATTTATGGGGCATCGAGTGAACCATCGTAAAAAAGTGTTTTTTAGGGTAATTTGGGGTCCAGAAACACGAAAATGGCAACCTTTTTTTTTTTTCTTAAGCACCGTTTTCGAGATATTTTCGAAAAACAAAAGTCAAAGTAATATAAAACCGGAAAGATCATGTTGCAGGAATGTTGACTTGTCAATTTCATATTTCTCTCAGGAATAATTTTTCAAGTCACTATGAATAAAAAAAAGTGTTTGTAGGAGATAAAGTTCCGAGTATATGCAAACCTTTTTTATGGACATATGTGATTATTGGAACCTAGTCTAGAAATATGAATAGCAGCCCTCGCAGTAGTGCTTGCCACAGAGCTTTGCAGTGGTTGCAACAGTGGCAACATCATCGTAATCATCGTCGTCACTCAGCAGCCAGTTGTCACTGTCAGTTTTGGCTTCCATTTTGTTTGTCTTCTCTCGCATATATGTATGTATTGCTGTTTGTCTGTCTGTTCATTCGGTTGTTGTTGTTTGCTGGTTTGTTTGTTTAAATGCTGCATTTACTTTATGGATTGTTGCTATATTTTTTCTTCAAACCCAAAAGGACCAAATAAATTTCACGTCAATTTCTATATATAGCAGCTCAGCTGTATGAGCTCTTGACTGATGTGCCACTTCACAACTTTGTCCTTTTTAATAACTTGCTCACACACACACACACACACACACACTCTTTCGCGCTAATAACTAGTTTTATGTATGCACGCTTAAAATGTCCTTTTTACGCTACATGGTTTAAAATTCTTTATAATTGGATTGCTTCATACAAAGCTGTAGTATCTGCTGTTTTTTTTCTTCCTTTTTTTGATGGCCTAACGGACCCTATCCTGGCATCCATACAATCCATGTAACCCATCGCTCGCAATGTGCATGTCAAAAGGGATTTCACATTTGACGCGAACAAACCGAAAGCACCCGCACCCACCCACACACTACAAGGCTATTTGATAACCGTCTGCTTTCAGTGTGGCCTTTTTTTATTCGGTTGCTTACCAGATTCTCGCCATCATCCGCATAGGCATCCCATGCTCCAGACTTGTGGGATTTGAAGTGATGATATGTTTCATTTCACACGGCAACGCTTGGCAATCCTTTCAAACTCACAAACACAAACCTGTGTCTGTGTTTGTACATGTCCTTCACATACTCAGTAGAGATTTATGTTCTCTTGTAAACAAAATAATGGGCATGCTTGAGGCATTTCGGCGTGAAGTGAAACCTAATGCCATACTGGCTGACATTTGGACATTAGGATTAGACGCATGTAAACCTAAAACCGATGTCTTTGCTTTTTCCGCTTTGTGTGCACATAAGCGTAAGAATTAATTATTTAGTGGTATTTGTTCTAGGAATCCTAGATCACGCATAGCTCAGATTCCATTTAATAACATCTTCAGCGAAAAATAAAATCAGTTACTTTAAATATACAATAATAACCGAGAGCGCCGTGTCTAGACCTTAGACATCATTTCCAGCTGCACACGTGTCCATTTATAGCTTGAGGCTGCTCAAATTATAACCCAAAACACAAGTTGAGCAACATGCAAATTGGCTAATTTGCATACGTTAAATAAAAAATTCAAAATATGGCCAACAAAGCAGAGCAAACTGGATTTTTACTATGGCCATATGCATACACACAGACACACACACCCGTATACACATATAAACAAGAAAAGCCGCGCACATTAATATGAAAAGCTTACAGTAGATATTGCTTAAAGGAAAAATCGAAAAAGTTATGAAGGCATAAAATACATTTCCAGTAGGTACATATTATAAACAAGATAACCCCTGCTTGAAATAATAATATGTAATAAATTCTGTATACGCCATGTGCACCCCTTAAAATTGATTCAAAAGCTTCAAAATTAATGCATGTATTACATTTATGAAAGAAACCAGGATGTGGTATGAGGCAAGAAATATCTTGTATTGGTTTTGAAAGTATCTGTTTGGAAAGTACGGAAGCATCCCCGTTCCAAGCTAGAAAGGACTCAAAACAAGACGAAATACAAAAAAAAAAATAATAAAAAATCGTAATTTTTAATTTATAGATTACTTCTCAAAAAGATTTTGAAATAATAAATTTAAATAATCCGGAAGCGGACGAAAGAGTGATGCCTAATTTTTTGGGTCAATAGAGATAGATATGAACTATATTAAAGTTTTAAAATAATGGATGACTATTGAATTCGGTATTTAAGCTCAGGGAAATATGCAAGAAATATTTTAGCAAAAATAAAGGAACTGTTGTTGCTAAGGAAAATACATGCTATAAACCAAAGCACAATTGGTGTAAAAACAAAGAACAAAGAATTTTATTGAAATGTTTTAAAACATTTCTTTTGTATCTTGTTATATGATATATTTACTATTACTACTGTAGTCCTCTTCTCCTTGTGGAGCATCGGGCCTCTACAACAGATCTAAATCTTACTCTATTGGGTGCATCACGACAAATTTCGTTCCAGGAGTTGTTTGCGGCATTAAGGTCAGCGTCAATCGTTCTGCGCCAGGTTTGGGCTGGAGCCCCCGGACGTCGAGACTTGAGGGTTCCAGCGAAGTGCTTGTTTCACAATGTAGGTCGCGGGCTTTCGAAGCGTATGCCCGCTCCAACGCCATTTATGGCGCTTAATCTCAACCAGCGCCATTTGCTGATTTGTCTGGTTCCAGATAGCTTCATTTCTAATTCGTTCGGGCCATCTAATCTTAAGTATTCTTTAAATTTAACAAATTTGTTGCACCATCTTGCTGCAAATACTGTTAAACGCAACTTCAACATTTTTCTACCTAGCGACAAAAAGTGATTAGTATTAAAGAACGGGCACTCTAATTTCTCAAATTGATGCACATAATGATCCACCTAGCGGCGAAAAATCTAGTTTAAAAACAAAAAAACATTTTTTATACCATGTACTAAGAAGTACAAAGGGTATAATATGTTCGTGAAAATGTATGTCACGGGCAGAAGTAGGCGTGGAAGACCCCATAAAGTATATACATTATTGATCAGCGTCAACAGCTGAGCCGATATAGCCGCGTCTGTGTGTCCGTCTGTATGTCTGTCCGTATGACAGAAAGGATCTCAGAGACTATTAGAGTTATGGATTTCGATATTCTTCTCCCGTTTCCTCGTAGGAGAATTTCGCGGTTTATACCCACACCATAAAAGATATCGGTTTCAAATTT
The DNA here is from genome assembly GCA_018150985.1 of Chymomyza costata. Classification (NCBI taxonomy): domain Eukaryota; kingdom Metazoa; phylum Arthropoda; class Insecta; order Diptera; family Drosophilidae; genus Chymomyza; species Chymomyza costata. Next base: position 12,371 of record JAECWU010000038.1, on the reverse strand, counting down.
AATACGCTTATACGCAATAATTAAAAGAATAGTACGCCGTAAAAACTTTTAAAATCGAGTGAAAACATTAAAAGATACAAGTAAAACCAGGTTAAAAACTCAGGAGTGGATGGAAACGCGATCGCTGATGATCTAGCACGACAGGATGCCTCCACCCCGACTACATCTGCTGCGCTTTTCTGTGGTATTGGTTGGTCCACAATTACGACCATGCTAAACAAATGGACTGCAGGAGAACATAAGAGACTCTGGCTCTCCTTACCGGAGCTGCGACAAGCAAAAGCGCTTGTCAAACCTCTAGATTTGATCAAGACAAAAGGTCTTGGCAGAGCGGACTTAAAACTCCAGGTAGCATAGCTATCTGCGCAGCACACTGTAAGATACCCTCTACAGAAAATGGGCCTATCGAATTCTTCAGAGTGTAGACTCTGTCTAGAAGACGATGAAGGCACCAGACATATTCACTGAGACTGCCCAGCGCTGGTGTGGGACAGAGTCTGTCCCATGGAACAGGAAAAAGTCAGTCCTTTGCAACTTAGGTCAATACCAAAAAAAGACCTACAGCTATTCATGCGGAAAGCGGAAAGTCTTTTGCATTAATTTATTGGTACCGTACAAAAGATCTTCTGGTCGCAGTGCCCCACCTCTTTGTGAGGAATCCATGCGGGGGGAAAAAAGAAAAGAAAGTAAAACCAGGTATATTGAAATATTCAACTAAAGTGACAATAAATTGCAAACACTAACAGAAAAGAACTAAATGTTATTTTGGTGAGTATTATTAATATCTTGTAGTAGCCCACTAGTTTTCTTATAGTATAATAAAGTAATGTGATGTACTCAGACTTAAGTTCGTTTTTAAGGCCCATATAAATAGTATGGGTAATAAGGAGTGCGAAAAAAGGAGATATTCTAAAATTCATTCGACTAATGTTTATGAACATATCACAATTATCTGAACCTTCACAATTATATACTCATAATGATGAGACTAAAAAATTCGCAATTTTTGAAGCAAAAAGCATCACTTCATACCTTCCTCATATAGCTTTATGATGCCAGTTAGAAAGTTTTAAAATAACAAAATAAATTTTTTAATTTTTATTTTTAGTCGACCAAGAAATTTAGTGAGAAAAAGTCAGAAGCCAAACTTTCTCCCAAAGACTGGCTTACTTGTTTAGTTAACCCTGACTTTCGGGTTGAAGGGCAAATAACTTTTGTCGGAAAAGTATTTAACAAACTTTAATTCTCCGAAATTGCTGATCGTTAAAGCTCGTAATTCTCTTAAGCGGCGTAGATTCAGCAGTCCAAATAATTGGCTCCTGCAAAGCTTTTGCTGCAAATAGCTTCACACAGTTCTCAGCATAGTTATTGACTGATATGAGAACCTCATCCTCAAGTTTGGTGGCCTCTTCAAGCTTCATTTGAGGGATAGAAGGCGTGGCATTTATATATGCTGCAAGTCTAGGTTTAACCCAAGTCTTACACTATGCGACAATTTGGTTGCTTAGCAAAAAATTAAGACATTTTTTTGTCTTACAGCCAGCCAAAATTTTATGCAACGACCATGCATACGATGCAATCAATTATACAACCTGCTCTATAAATAGCCGAGCTGAAGTTTTTGAATTTTTTTCTCAACCTTGCAGCTCGGTACAGTTAGTCCGACGTTTTTCCAGTTTTTTTTTTATTTCACATATGGGATATTGAAAGGTGATAATCTCTTCATTCGACCCAAAATGGCTAGATATGAATAATAGCCCAATTTATAAAATTTTGACATGGCTACGGTTATGGTTGAGCGTTAGCATCCATCGTGATGTGCCCGCTCCATTGAGCTGCTTACGGCCTTAGCCGCCTCACATACTTTTATTCTTCCTTTGTGCAGTATCATTCCCTGGCTCTTATCACGTAATCACTTCTTAATCGATGCTAGTGCTGCGGCGTCCCTTTAATATTGATTATGCCTTTCCGATTCTTTCAACCAAAGGCCAATTTCCATTTCCCAATTTTAATCCACATTACAGTTTGTTTAGGAAAATATGTATTTTAAAAATACTTTCGGATTTTGTATTCAAATCTTTCAATTAGATACACTTTTCCTTTTATTTTTAATTACAATCTGTCCCAAAACAATCAGTAAATTATATGATATTGATAAAAAAGTAGTTTTATATACAAACTAGTTGTTATCATAATGTTTAAGGTAATCATAAGAGCAACGTTTTGAATTAAAATTTGAGAGACGAAGTACATGAAATCTTTTAGGTCTTCTATAAGTTAGACTATTGTTTAAAGTGAATATCTTTTTTCGAAACAATTCTCCTATAATAGCTTGCCTTAAAAATCGATTTGTGTTTCACACAAAAAGTCCTTTTTTAGGGATTTGCCACTGTAGCATGCTGTAACATATTCGCAAAAGCAGCATCCATCTCAAGCTTTAGGCAAACTGTGCGCCACAGGTGGAATCATTGAGGCCAGACAAAATGCGTTTACCGCAACGGGGGTTACAAGGGAAAATAACTTAAAAGAAGACATAAAAACGAGAGAGCCCAGCGCACACCATGTCAAGCGGAAATTACAATAAAGCAGTCGAAAGCCGAAAGAAAAGCTTCTTTGCATTTTCTACTTTCTCTCCGGCGCTCTCTTGACTCTCTGGCACTGATACTTACTTTATGTCAGTTTTGTGTTTGTCTTTGCTTTGGCTAATTGAGCAAATACGCAAAATGGCAGCTGTCCAATTTCCGGTCTGCTTATGATTATAAATCAATTGCGTGTGGAGCACTTTTAGCTGTGCAACAATTTCGGCAATTCCTTCAGGCAATTTCAATTTTATTTCCACATTTTTCTATGCACATTCAGTGGCAATTTCAGCTAACGTATTTGGACTCAACCATTAGCAGACACCTGTCTGGGTGAGCTGTGTGTGTTCTTATACTCTTTAGTTGAAGAATGTTTGAGATGCATTGGTATTGACAAACTTGTGGCCTACATTTTAAGGTATAATACTAAAATTTTTTGTAACTACATACAGCTTTATGGGTTTATAAAGATTTTAAAAAAATTCATCATATTTCGATCAATTAAACCAATTTAAGCTACTACTCAATTCAAGCTATACCTAAAAATGATTTTGTTAGTTCCTTTATCTCCTTGAGGAGCATAGGGCCTCGACATGCCGTAAATATGAAACAGCTTAAAATGCTTTGAGAGCACACACACGAAGAGTCAGAAACTTAATTGGTAGGACTTTTAATTTAATTTTATACTTTTAAAATTTACAATACTTATAAGGAAGGGAATGCAACGAGTATAACCTTATACGTCTTATACGATTCAGACTTGGGCCCACGAATATATATGAAAAGCTGTCCCTCTTCTTATTTTAAAAAAAAAAAAATATTATTTTAAAAATAATTTTGGGAAAATTAAAAATTGGTTAGGTTGCGTAAGATTGTCAAGAGTCGAATAAAAATTTCAGAAACAAAATTTAGCTTAATAAAAGTTAAGAGGTTTAAGTTAAAACTATTAACGATTTTTGTTTTACTTTCTAGAAATAAACGCTGAAAATTAATTTTGCAATCTAAGCACAGCAAAATAGAACACTTTCATATCTATAATTTGGATATGGCAAGTTTAGGATTACGAATATTCATGCATGTTCTAGATTTCGACTCGTTTTGAAAAGGCATAACGAGTGCATTCCGACAATTGGTGTTTTAAATTTATACTGAGTTCGAATCAATTTCGAGCTGCTAGAAACAGCTGAGTTGTTTATGGTTTTTTACGTGGCGCAAAATTTAAATGACAACGATATCATGCAGCAGCCGTCTTTTAATAATGGTAACGTAGTAAAAAAGTATGTCAATGTGCTTTTTGCTAAATTTGATTATTTTTTGTTCTTTTATATAAATATATAGTATTAAATACCATATAATATTGAAACAAATGTAAACAACAAAATTGAAATAATGTCAAGTGAATTGTTGTTCAAGGGTTGATATGGCTGCCGTTGCTGTAATTCCCCCCTTCAAGATATACTTTAATGTTTCGTATGAATTTTCATATGCATGATTTTAACTTGCCGACGTGAAACTTACATTGTGCACTCCGTATGAGGCGTGGCTATCACATAGTGTAAGTGTCACCCCGATACGTTCCTGCATACGAACACAATCGGTACCACACAGATCTCAAATTATTACTAAAAACTATTTTAGTTACATTCATCAGCAAATGAGGTAACATATCTCTGTAAAGACCTGGAACAACATCTCACTTGGTTCAACCACATTGAAACAAAACGACAACAAATATACACCAACTCACGGCGCCTCCATTGCCTAAGAAATAAACGTTCCCCCCCTCAGGCTTGAATTAAAAATAATGCTCTACAATTCCCAAAAATAGAACATCTGGAACGAGGATATTAACCTAAAGATCTCAACATACCTTGTGTAAAGTGAAATAGCCCATTCTATTTAAATAGAAAAATATATTTTTTTGCACTCGCATCAACTTGCCAGATTTTTTTCCAAAGACAACAGTCGAAAAATGAATGAGCTTTTAGCCTGGCAACCAGAGGTCCCATCGAAACTTAATCGTCCTATTGATGGGGGAATAAGATTTTTAAGTTCGCTGTTTTTCTTAAAAAACAATATCTCACAAATAAAGAAATATATTCATATGAAGAATATTGCTATAAATCAAATACTAACACATACGAGCTTTTTAAAACTATGGTACAGTTAAAACAAATAATAAATAGATTTTGATAAATTGGAAAAAAAATTGGATCGTGCTTACAAAGAGATATATTTCCACTTAAAAATTTAATTTCAAACTGTCGTACAGTCTTGTTTCTCGTTTTTAGAGTATTTGCGCAGTGCTCTACTAGAGGCTACTCTTGTTTAAAATTCCATATTATTAAATATTTTTGAGAGGCGCAAATATCATAAAGCTTTCGTAAAAAAAAGTTAGTTTGTAGTATATTCTTCTATTTTGCCACAAAAAGAGTACATTAACTTCGGCGCTCCGATATTTGTTCATCTTGTAGCTGCTACTTTTTTTTAAAATAAATATTCCTTGGGCTCACAGTTTGCATTTGCTGCGCTTTTTTTTCAATTTCTTTTCGAGAAAACGCAAATTTCATAAATCTCCCCAAACTCCGCTCCACAAACTTATTTACGTGTCATATTTTTCTTAAAGATATTTTTATATGTTTATATTTGATGCGTTGCTGAAGGCGCTTTGCTTTTGAGAAAACTTCTTGTAAAGATTTTGCTGCTTCTGTTGTTGTTGCGGTTGCTTCTTTTTTTTTTTTTTGCAGAGCAATCCGATTTATTTTGTAGTATATTGATTTGAGCTCTTACACATACTTTCTTATATTTGTATCTGTGTGTAGAGACAATCTTTTATTATTGTTGTTGTTATTGTCGTTATGTGTATTTGCCTGTGGCGTCTGTGGAAAATGGCCTCGTAAACGTTTAATAAAATATGATTTAAATCGGTTCGAAAGTCGCATTCGTTTTATTGAGCAAAATGCTTCTTAGAATGCCATCTACATGCTACTACAAATATATATTTATATAGTATGTATATGTACAACGATTTATAGCGCATCGAATTTTAACGCTGACTATGTCTATCTATGACTACTGCAGCACGTTTTGGCCAGGTTGGCAATCAATAAGCCAAAAGCAAAGTCCCTTTATTGCCAACGACTAAGACATTGCTCTCTGGAGGATTTCGCCCTGCTGCGTGTGGCACAGTTATCCGCTTAGATCACTCAACTAAAAAACTCAATTTGCATATTAATATTATTTGGGTTGTTCGGCACTGCTGTGCGTTGCTTTGCTTAGTTGTGTCCTGCGACTACTTTGGGGCACTTCACTTTGTTGCCGGATGGCATCATCCTTTTATCAAATAAAAACAACAACAGCTGCAAAGATAACACACCAACTACAACAATTACAACAACTCGGTAAGTGAAGCAACAGTAGTGAATTGAATTTGTGGAGCTTCAACGCCTTTTTGTACTTTGATATGACCACTGTGCTGTTTTCCTGGTCCTCCGGTCCCAGATCCCAGGTGTACATAGGTACGCCCCAAAACAAGTTTGCTTAAAATTAAATAGCATATCTAATATCCTTCACAGACACATGCATAGCTCAACAAACACACACATTTACACTGGCTTATGGAATTGTAATTTTTCTGCTTTGTTTTTTCTTTTTCCAACATCCTTTTTCTTCTTTTGTCTGACCACTGTGTTGCCTTTGTGTATTCTATTGGCATTATGTCAGTGTTACTTTGCCATAATAATAAATTTGATTTGATTCTGGACAAGCCTTGTTTGTCATGTGTATACAGAAGAGTGTGTGTAGTTGTGTTTGTGCATAAGGTTAACACTATAATGTTGAAGGGGCGTTTCCTGTTGGAACACCCCATGCTCAATCTCCATATTTGTTGCTATACGTATGCTTGATACAGTTTTCAATATTATTCATACGCCATGTGAAACTTGTGCTGGTGCATTTTGCTCAACTATCGAATATTCTCAACTATGCAATTATAAAATTTAAGTACATGTGATACACATTTGGAGTGTTCAGTGATGTCCTCCACGAGGTATTAGGGCATTGAGCTAATGTGCACAGCGAAGTTCGCTGGAATTAATTTGAACAACGTAATGTTTGCGACCCACAACATAAAAACAATATTCTCATGAAAAAGGTAAACGTAGGACTCCCCTTAATACTTATAATTGCTTATAAACTGCTAATAAATATATTGATAGCGCTTCATTCCAGTTGGGGGACGCCTCTTAGAGCTCACAGAACTACGACGCAGCTGTTACCTCGAGTTCACACCATTGAAAGAGAGATGGCAAGTAAAATCTAAGTTTTTCAACATTAGTTGGCGCCAATGTTCTGAGGATGCGACCAATAAGGTGTTCTATGCGAGTCTAGAGACAGTCAATGAGCATGGCCCATTGCCAATAAGATAGTTGTTGACGATTACAATTAAGCGGTTGGTTTGTAATGTAATGTATTTGTGGCTCCACAATCAACAAGGGTCTAGGACTAATAGATTTCGCTGCGTCGTGACAGTCTGCAGTATCGATTTTCCGAATCAAGATGTTTACAAGGCCACCTGTTTTGCCCTTGATCAATCTACAGGCAACCAAATTGACCATGCGGTGATCGATGGGAACCATGCATTCATTGCGCTTGATGTTGTAAGTTCAGAAGAACTAGCATCGATACTGGCTATATCTTGCAGTGACAACTGGACCTCGGAAAGCTGTTACAATGTGGACTGCCGAAGCTTTCTCCTCCCAACTCTCTAAGGAGCTCACTGGAGCCCCGTGAAGCCAATAGTATCATCAAGCATTTTCATTTCAATATTATATTTTTTACCATTTTTCACCTAATTTTATCTCCTTTATCCCAGCTGACGTTATCATTTAAGTACGAAGGAGGTACAAATTTCGAGTCCTGGAATAATATGCAGTAAATTACCAAACAGTGTTTATGCCTGAATTAATGTAGCATGAAAATATTGCCAATTTACAATAAAAAAATGCTTAAAAATATTGAATATATTTTTGCACATTGCATCATGTGACAGTTTTTTTTTGTTAATTATCAAGACGCTTTATCTGCACCAACAGAATCTCAGTTAAATCTTTAAATGAAAAGCTAAACGTTTAAACTCCAAAGGCATTGTGGTCTTGATATACAGTATCTTGCCACCTAATGTAGTGGGCGAAATGTTTGTGGAGGGGAGTATGAATCAGACTACTGCGGAAGTATCATAATTGTCCAGTTGGGGCTCTAACCCAACTTAACATGGGTAGGCACTGCATTTTGAAGATAACTTAATGTACATCGTTCGAACATATCTTTAGGTGCATGACAGACATACAGACATACACATTATATACTACAGTATATACAATCATTGAGCAATTACATTTGCTTGGGGAATTTTCCTATTGTTGTTTTTTGATTGCATATTGTTGTACTGTAGATAGACACAAACTTACAACTGTGATTGATGGAACATTGTATAAGATTCTGTTGGATCTGGAGCACTTGTAGGTGAAGATATTGAGCTAAGTTACCAAAGCTGGCAGTGTCAATGGTCTGATGGAGTATGTGCAACTGCTAAGCGCGTATGCTAGCTGTCAACAGAGTGGATACACATAGGAGTAAATTCGTAGCATGGATATGAGGACATAAGTGTGGTACATACAATGTCATGTATAAATCGGCATACATAAAATGTCGCTGGATATATTTTAAAACGGGAAATCCGTTATTTATAAGCATATTGTCCTCGCGCAGCTGTATGGCATGGTGTGGTACTGGAAAAGGCAGAGGGTCTCGGCAAAAATGAATGAATGAGTGCTATTTGCATGTAGCTCAATCCTTGGCTGCTGTTGCTCTGACTGCTGCCATTGCCACGTCTGGCCTCTGCTCCTTTCCCTCATTTCTGTTTGCCTGATTGAAGCAGTAAAATCCTTTTGAATTGGCTACAATTTTATTTATTATTACTATTTGTTGCTTTGCCATATTGTATGGAATTGGCTGTATACTCATACAGTGACTAGGATCGAATTGAGAAACATTTCCACCGTTCTATGAATATTTTCTCATATTTCTATGACTGCCAGTCGACAGTCAATATTGCATAATAACAATGCAACTTGTTTTGAGCGCATAAAATGACGTTCCCAAGGCAATTCTATTATGTATTATGAATTGAAAACCTTTGGAAAATTGCAAATGTGCAATGGATATTAAAATAAAATTATGCTTCTTATAAAAATCTAGTTTTTGTACCCTACCAGGGGTACAAGGGGTATACTAGGTTTGTGCAATGAAAGTAACTGGCAAAAGGCTTTGCGTACGCTCGGGTAGAGGGCATGAACACCGTGGTGTTAAGAGTCAAGTTTGTTGAGTTATTTTAATTTTATAATTTGTTTCAAAAATGGACAAAATCGAAGAAATACAAGTAAAGTCATAGACAAAAATGTACACTCCTTTCTCGGGACACAGACTCGGTTGGATTCGAAGCACCATGAATTTGTTTTTATACCCTTTGCTTCTAGGTACAAAGGGTATACTAGACAGTATGAGGCGTGACAGATCCTAAGTCTTTTTACCAAAATGCTTATCATGACCTCGTGTAGCGATTGAGCCATGTCCGTCTGTCTGTCCGCACGTCTGTATGCACACAAAACTTCACCAGCTGATGCGCGTATTTCCTGAGCAGATGTTAAATCACATAATTTTCTAACCCCGTTCCGCCTAGTAGAATTTTTTAGCAACAAACAGGTGCGGATCTTGGATTTGGTATTGGGTGGCTTATTCACTTCGAAGTGTATATTTGGGGGGTGGGGTCCGGACCCGAAATCCACCACTAACTTGCAGTGCCCCCTATTTGGATAATATATCCATCCACATAGGCTTTAGAACAAACTTAAAAAGCCGAACTTTGTTCTTCAAACTTGGCTGCGATTTTCTTCCAATATGTTTGTTTTGTTTTCATGTTAAATTTCCAAATGTTGCATTTAATACTTTTTCCAGACGTGACTGTGTGGAATTTGTATATTATTTACAAATATTGGCTGAAAATCTCTACTTTTCAGAGCAAATAACAAGTTTCGACTTTTCAGTAAGAACCTTTATCGGTAATTTTTGAAACCGTCGCTCCATTTCAAAAATTTAATTTTGAAAATCTTGAGATACTTTTGCCGCTATATCTTGGAATGTAATTATAGCTGCGTCATCAACTTTAGTTGCTACTTGGACAAAACTGATGACAGAAAGCTCAGCAGTGAATATTTTGTAAAGGAAAGGTCCCACCGTCCTGTAGGATACCTTATAGTTGCATTAAATCGCTATCCACATTTAACTTTTACGCGATATAACATCCATGCTTTTAGGTATAAATATCATATTGTCCCTTTAGGTATCGGAATCATTCATAACGAAGTTATTTAAACTTAAACATATTTTTTTGGCTTCACAAATATTCCAATATTTTACGCGTTTCAATTTTGTATTTTTCACACAATTGCTCTGTCTGACAATTTCACATTTTTTCCGGCTAAATATCGTTTACTTATATATAAATATAACGATAACTCATCGAAATTAACTTAACCTTTGCAGCGTGGATTTAAGTACTATAGTTTTACGAATAAATTATTATGGTTCTATACGAAAAAAGTGTAATACAGGGTATTCAACAGCTGGGTAATGCTTCGACTGTATTACATTTTTTTATACATTTTCATATTGGGCACATTCAAGAAATCCTTTGTGGCTTTAATTGATGTTTGCCTTTAATTTTATTAGTTTGGTTCCTTAAGATTGCGTTATAGATTTTATTGTTGTTGTTGTTGTAGTTCGGTTTGCCTATAAAATTGATATATACATGTGTGTGTGTGTGCGTCTATATGTGTGTGCGTGCGTGAGAGGCATTAAAATTAACATGTTGGCAAAGTGAAAATTAACAAGAGCCACAACGTCAACAGCAACAACAACAACAAAACACTGGGGGTAACAACAAAAACAATAATAATGTCAACAACAACAACTACAAGATTGTTTGCAAAACCTAATTAAAAAGTTTCGTAAAATTTGTGCTGAACATTGTTGTGGTTGCTGTTGTTGTTGTTGTTACTATTGTTCCAGCTGTGGTTAGACTGCTTTAAACTCTCTCCTCTTACACTTTCCAACTTCCGCATCTTTCTGCACCACGAACTCCCCCCTTCCTCAATATGTTTGCCATAATTATTAATCTTGTACTTTTTATTGCCGTATCCCCCAAACATTGTTAATCTTTATACCTTAGATTCAAACGACTTCTCCATAAACTTGGTACTTAATAAAAATTTTAATCGTAGAGCAATTTGTAAATCTCCTTACATGTACAAATGGGCACTCTGTTGTCATAGCCTTGCAGCATTAGTTCCCTCTTCATTCGCTCATCCACTACCAAGATCTGATCAAGGTACAAACACAGCTGCGTATCGTTTCTCTCGAAGAGCTTTTGTGCATCATTTGCAAGTCAATATTTTCTACAAGTACTCCATGCCGTCGGTTTAACTCGAAATCCATTTGATCGAATTGGCTTGCGCCATGTCTTCGCAGCTCCTGTAACTGATCAAATGCTGGCTGCAAGCGCATCAAAAGAAACCTTGCCTGCGGTATGGACAATAGGTCCTTTGGTTCTCCGCAGCGTCATTCCATGCCCGAGCAGCAATTTAAAAAGCTTTGAAGATGTAGTATGAAGAAATTCTCTTCAATAGTTTAGATCACAATTGTAAAAGTGATGCATAATATTTAGAATAACCAAAGTGAGCTGGCCAAGAAATCTAAGTAGGGCCAGATGATGGTTGCATTTTACTACCCAGCGACGTAAGCAGCGGAGGATTGCAGCTTCAAATTTAGACAAGTTACAATTAATAAAATGTCAACAATGACAAGATACCAGGTTGGAGTGGTTAATCATCATTTCGTAATTTTACATCATGTATTAGATGCGAGACAAGATCTTTGTTTTCTTTTCGACAAACAAAGAAAGAGTTCGTACACGTTCTCGTGAAAAAAATAGGTCTTAAGTTGCAAAGTATATAAGTTGAATATGTAGGTATGTAACTTAAAAAAAAAGACTTCAGAGACTCCCAATAATATCTAAAAGTAAATCAGGGAGACTAGAGTGATCGATGTGAACATGTCCCTCCTATAAGAGCAATGGAAACCCACATTTGAACTAGGAACCCTTATTAGTTCAGAGAAAACCAGTTTATTTTATTTTTTCGATATTGACTATATATTTATACATGTAGCTTCCATAGGTTCATTATATAGAACATAAAAAAAAACAAAAGTTTTATCGTAATTAACTTTGACATTCTGAAGATTTATAGAGTTACCCAGCAATGTAATTTGACATATACTCAAAGCAATTCGTCTTAATTTAATATTTCAAAGTTTTTTATTTGACAGGTAGGCTGTCTTTTGAATGGTGCAGGGTATCTTAAATTCGGATACCCTGGGTTTGTAACGTTCCCATATTTACTTTTGCTGTGTGTACCGTCATCTTCTTCTAGTTGTATTTATGGCCGAAAGCATATTTAAACAATGTACCCTTATTCAAAAAAAAAAAACAACAATTAATTCCATCACCCTGGAAAATCGAAATTTTAAATTCCTACTCCTACATTGCTTTTGCCAAGTTTGATCGACGAAAGGACAACATCGTTGTGTGAAAAATGCTCCCATGAAGATGAATCACTTTGCTTTAAGCGTGATAAAGATATTGAATAACTTAAGACAGGGTATAAATATATCATT
>JAECWU010000378.1:0-12721 GCA_018150985.1 Chymomyza costata | reverse complement strand
TCTTAGCTCTCAGGAGAAGTACTAAGAGGAAAAAAAATGAAATCTTATGCACTAATCTTATAGACTATCTTAAGCGAAGGGTAAAGAGTAGTATAGGGTTTTCCAACAAGAGGTGCTATTTTGAATCACCCGGTATTTCGGTAGCTGTCACTTTTGAAGCTTTTATTCTTTGACATTTGACAAGTAGAAACTACGCCATTACTAAAAATGGAACGATACACACTTCAATAACGCATTGAAATTATTAAAATTCACTACAAAAATGGTGAAATTCTTGCAGTCACAGTTCGCAAAACTAAAGCATTTTTGGCTCGTCGTGAAGCACCTTTTCGGACCGAAATATAGAAATTGGTGGAAAAATTCGAGCTGTTGGGACAAGTTAGTGATGTGAAGAATAAAACCCGTGCACGTCGCTCAAGAACAACTGAGAATATTGCTGCTGTAGCCCAAAGTGTTGAAGAAAACCCAGGTTTGTCTATTCCTCGTCGTTCTTTGGAATTGGGCATTCCACAATAGTCATTACACCGTATATGGCATAAAGACTTGGGTCTTAAGGCTTATAAAGTTCAGTTAACACAATAACTCAAGCCGGCCGATCATCAACAACGTCGTGTCTTTGCTGATTGGGTCCTTGAAATGCATGAAAATGATCCGGAATTCCATCGAAAAATCATCTTGACTGATAAGGCCCATTTTCACCTCGGTGGCTACGTAACAAGCAAAATTGTCGCATCTGGGGCTCGGAAAACCCAAGAGTTATTGTTGAGAAGCCTCTTCATCCTCAACGTGTGACTGTTTGGTGCGGTTTATGGTCCGGCGGGGTCTTTGGACCTTACTTTCTCGAAAATGAGGTTGGATCAACAGTTACGGTGAATGGATTGCGCTATCGAGAGATGATTAATGATGTTTTATGGCCGGAGTTGGATGGTATTGATCTGGACAACGTTTACTTTCAACAAGACGGCGCTACGTGCCACACAAGCAACGAAACCATTGCTCTTTTACGGGAAAAGTTTCCGGACCGTGTTATCTCTCGAAGAGGTGATCACAATTGGCCACCGAGATCTTGTGATTTAACACCTTGTGACTTCTTCCTTTGGGGCCACGTGAAAGATAAGGTCTACGCCAACAGCCCAGCGTCGATTCAAGACCTCAAAGATAGAATTCGTGAGGCTATCGAGGACATAGGGCAGCCATTTTGCGATTTGGTTATGGAAAATTTCATGAAAATGATATGGTTCTGCAGGCGTGGTCGTGGTGGCTATTTGGTTGATGTTGTTTTTCATTATTAACGGCATAACTTTCTCTTTATTATGAAATAAAAATCCGATCATTTACCTCAAAAAATGGAATTTTTCTTTGAATACCAAAATAACACCTCTTATTGGAAAACCCTTTACAAGTAAATTGCGGCACCGGGTCGATAACACGCTGCAGTGCTATTAAAAATTAATAAGTTAGCAAGTTGCAAAAAAGTTGTAAAATGTGTTAAATTGGATAATAGAGTTATAAGCAATATTAAGCATAAGAGAAGTGACAATCCTTTCAACAACTTTTGGAATTGATGAAAGCTTGGCAATACCGCGGTAGTTCTCAATGTTGGACTTGGAACCTTTTTATTGCATATCTTAATAGTAAGTGTGAGAAGCGTTATTTTTAAAACTTTGCTGCGAGAAAAGGAAAATAATAATTTAATATAAATATTATTAATTAAACATTTTTAAATTTAATAAATGCTTATGAAAATAGTAAAAATTTAAGCTGGTTAGTGTGCAAGCTTTCTTACATACTCAAATTCGTACATTAAGCCTTAGGGTTATTTCAGGATTTCGGACGATCTCTGATGAGGCCGCCCTTGTGCTTGCGAGTATGTTGCCAATTGAGATACTGGCAAAGGAAATGGAGGCAATCTATGCCAGTCCAACAGCAACTCGAGCCAATACAACGGCAGCAGAAACCAGGAGGATACAACGGGAGGCATCCATGGCAGTCTGGCAGTCCAGATGGGACACTTCTGTAAAGGAAAGATGGACGCACAAACTGATCCCAAAGCTGGAGGAACGGACCGGGAAACATGGAGGACAAATAAACTACCATCTGACGCAGTTTATGTCTGGTCATGGCGGATATAGGGAGTACCTGCACAGGTTCACACACGTGGAAACACCAATCTGTACGGTGTGCCCTGAGGAAAATGAAAGTGTAGAGCACGTGCCTTATCAATGCCCAAGGTATAGCACCTTAGTGGGTTTACTCTCCCCTCCAGAGGAGCTGATAACGTATATGCTAAAGAGCAAGGAGAATTGGCTAAGGAAAAGCCAAATTATCGTCACGGTCCAAAGCGACTTGAGGCGGTGCAAAAGAGCTCGACGGGAGGCTCAGGATTCGCAAGCTAGCCAATAATTTAAAAGGAGGAAGCTGAAAACACCCGGTTCTACGAAGACATCCAGAAAGAGCTGAGATGATGCAAAGAGAGCTGAAGTGCCTTAAATAGGCAACCCCCCCGCGAAGTAATACTTGACGGTGGATTCCGCGGGGAGTGGCGGTGACGAGTTGTGTGTGGGGTTGAGTTTAGTACGTAGGCATGGCGTAAAAAGACGTCATGAATCGTGCACACTTAGTGGTACGAAAATTTGCATCCCCCCATGGCGAATCCATGGAAAAAAAAATAAAAAAATTTGCCTTAAGAGTTCGAGTTCTTATTAGGTGTATCAAAATGTAATTATTCATTCCAATTTGATCATCTGACCATATTTTAGGATGTTTTTGGAGACTTACTTTCAGCATAGCTACGCTTGTATTTATGAACCTTTAACTATCGCTTTTTTATTAAATTGGTTTCAAAATGCTTAAACAAACATTTAAAGTATAAACTAAGATATAAATTCGTGGCTTTTTAGCCATGAAAAATTGCGAGTTGCGTCAAACTGTTGACAAAAATTGTATTATTTTTTTTTTTTTTAATATTCAAAAACAGTGAAATACAACTTTTTAGTTTTTTTTTTAACTGAGAGTCGCTCGACTATAAACAAGAAAAATATTCAAATTTTATCTCTGGAATTGAGTCGAAACCAGTCGTGTGCTAAACTTTTAAAGCGCAGTGTACAAAAGTTAAAGCGTATATCCTCAACTGCTTTAAAAGGGAAATATGGTATATTGTGCTTGTATACATTTTCGACTTTAGAACTTTTTGATAAGTCTAGAAATCGGTTTATTTAAACGACTTTATATGATAAGAACCTAAATTAGAGAGTTAACATATAAAACTAAAAAACCGTGTTTATCCAAAGTAGAAAAACTTGCTTATTATGAATATACTACTGTGACCAAAAATAAGGTGGCATTGCATTAATAATAATAATCTTTTTTTTATTAGTCAATTTCATCGCCTTCAAAGTATTTCCCGCCCTAATACAATGCACTTATGCGAACGGATTTTCCAATCTTCAAAGCAGTTGTTAAAATCGATTTGCGGGAGCGGTCTTTTGAGTTTGTTGAATAGCCAGAAGTTGCACGGTGCCACATAAGGTGAATACGGTGGCTATGGGTTGAGTTTCTGGTGAAATGGTCAAGAAGAATCAATGCAGTGTGAGGCGTTGCATTGTCCTGGTGGAAAAACCATGATTCCACAATTCCGGCCTTTTTTGGCGAATAGCTTCAGGCAAACGACTCATAACGCTCAAATAATAGTCCTTGTTGACTCTTTGAGCCGACGGAAGGAACTGATAATGCACAGGATCACGATAATCGAAGTAAACAGTTAACATGACCTTGATTTTTGAGCGACTTTGGCGCCGTTTTTTGGTCTTGCCTCACCTTTGGCACGATATTCGCTAGATTTATCGGTTGTTTTGGGATCGCAAGCATAGATCCTAGTCTCAACTCCAGTTATTATGCATTTCGTCTTGTCAATGTAGTCAGAAAGCATTGTTTCACACACTTCATTATCATCATCATCATAGCATCACAGTACGGGGTGAACCATTGCTTCCGTTACAAAACGCCTCCAAGTTGTTCGGTCCTCAGCACTTCTTCTGATATTCGATATCCCCATCGCACTAATATCATTTTCAACATCTTCTCTCCATCTCATTCTGGGCCGACCTTTTCTCCTGCCACCTAGCGGCTTAGTATCAAATATCTTTTTTGCCATTCTTGTGTGGCTCATACGAAGGACATGGCCATACCATCGTATTCTTTGTGCCTTTATAAATTTTATAGTGTTTGCACCATTGATGAGAGTCTAGCTCATCATTATAGCGGATACGATACACGCCGTCATCTTGTCTTATAAGACCATATATTTTTCAAAGAATTTTTCTTTCAAAACGTAGTAGTTGGGCAGCTTCCTTTGATTTCAGCACCCATACTTCGCACCCACATGTAAGTGTAGGTCTTATGACAGTTTTGTACTACCGAAGTTCTTGATTTCTTGTAAGAAGCCTCGATTTTATCAGCTTCATGTGTGCAAAATACGATTTATTTGCTGCTTGAATTCAGGCTTGTATAGCCAGAGAAGTATCTTTAGTCGCGCTTAGCACAACCCTGAGATATTTGAATTCGTATACTTTTTCAAAACTGTAACTGCCGATTTCTAATTGCTGTCTCGCATTATGCGCTTCGTTTCCCATGTACTTTGTTTTCTCAGCATTAATGCTGAGACCTACCGCTCTTGATGATTCTTCTAAGCGTGTAAAAGTGTCTTGTAAGGGTTGGTTGTTTCTAGCAATTATAGCAACGACGCGTCGTCCGCATAGGCGCAAATTTGGGTGGATTTGTAAAAGATTGTACCTTCTTGATCTATTTCAGTGATAATAGAATGCAGCACCAGATTAAAGATTAAAGTAGAGAGCGCATCCCCTTGCTTTACGCCTGAGACTACTTCAAAGGTTTCTGTAGTGTTTTCCATTACCATTACACACTTCAACGCGACGTATTTTTTCCAAAAAATTCAATTGTGAAAATCGAAAAATTCACTTTTAGCCGCTAACAAAAACACTCAAACACTAATGAATATTTTGACGTGTAACTTGGCATGGATGACAAAGACAGTCCTACATGAAAAAAAATTTTCCAAATCCAAATTTGGCGCGCGCAGTTTAAAATCAAATGTCATCTTGCTTTTTGGACACAGTCTTACATGCTGCAATGATATCATTATGAAGAAAATCGATCTGGAATCCATACTATTGTGAATTAGTTGGTTGCTTACAAATCCAGAAGCGCCTGCAAAGTTTTTTGGTACTAGGGATTTGTATCTTTAAAGAATTTCCATATTAGAATTGCTCGCCGTCCCTGAGAGCTTGAGAACTGCTTTATAAAGTCGCACTTTGATACCGAAAAGCCAGCAAGTTTATATATTCTTTCTTTTGAGCTTTAATGTGGATCTTCCAAGTGAGTCTCCTGTCCCAATTTACCACGAGGTATTAAACGAATTCAATTTCGGGTACGATAGAGGCGTTTGAAGATACGCAGGGGTACTTCCGCGTGTTAATGTAAACGTTCTCTAAATCTACTCCTGAATGTCATCTTCTATCCTCTATTTCTTTAACCTCTTGGTTTGTTTCTTATTGCATGTGTTCTTCGAATCGACTCCTGTTGAACACAGTTTAAAATTTTCATCATCAGCTCATAACAATTCAACGAATATGTTTCTGATTAAGGGCCTATACGCAGTTCGAAAAATTTCGCGCGGAATGATAAAACTGCATATAAAAAAAAATCCCAAAGGGAATATCTCAAATGGGATTTTTTTTTTATGTGAAGTTTTGTCATTCCCAAAAGGGATATCCCAAATGGGATTTTGTTTTTATATGAAGTTTTGTCATTCCGCGCGAAATTTTTCGAACTGCGTAGAGCCCCTTAAGATTATAATGGCAGCCATCTTGTTTTCTACAAGCATAAGCTGACGATTAGACGCAGTGGATTAGCTGTCTGGCTTAAAAGTGAAAGCTCTAGCTCAACAATGTTAATTGCTTTATTTAGTCTCCGGGTTTCTTTACGAGCTATGCAAGTAATTCTCGAAACTAATAAATCTGATATTCTGGTAACCGCTGCGGTTTAAACCCATAAGACTAATTTTGCGATTCGACGAAACAAGCAATCAAACGTTTCTACTATGTATATTTGATTTAAATATGGAAATTACCTGAAGTCTACCTCAAGTATTTGGACAACTCCGCTTAAGCATTAATCCGGTTTTCAAATTCATAAAATTAATTTCATCAGCATTTCCGGCATTTATTAATCGAATTATTTTTTCAAGCTCAAATCGAGTAGCTTCGCATGCAGTATTTACAAAACAATTAGTAAATTTGCTGTAAATCAGAAGTTGTGGTACATAAAAATTATTTATATAATTACATTTTGTGTTTTGAGGTTTTTATTGCATCACTGGGGTTTTTTTTTAGGGTTGTAATACATAATGGTTTTGTCGTTAGCCTCGTTTTAGCTTTTTGCTTTTTTTTTATGAAGATTTGTTTTAAAATATAGGCGCCAAGAGCTATGAAATATTATATTCTGCCCAAGCTAAGCCAGTAATAATAAGTTTTGTTGTAACGGGTTTTGATAAATAAATGTTTTTATAAAAAAAATTATTTTATATCTAGTTGGATTTTCTGAAATATTTAAACTTAAAATTATTTGTAACTTAGTTTATTTTTTGTTAAATAAGCTCTTAAACTTTTACGGGATGTCATTATTCTTATTCGTTTTGGTTTCGCATGTCAAAATTCGAAAAAAATTGGTTTTTTTAAATCTGCTAATTCCAAAAGAATTAAGAATCCTTTTAACTAAAATGTAAGTTTTTCTTATTTTTCTTTTTATACAACAAAACAAAAAAAACGAAACCTGACTTTTATACTCAAGATCTAATGAATTTTACATGAGTTGCCATAAATATTTTTTGCAAAATAAAGTAAAAAAAAAAATTAACCCGACTAATTTTAATTCAAATTACATCATTAAATGCAAATAATACAAAAATTCTTTGCTGAGCCACGTTATTTTAATATTTGCCTACAAAATTAATTGATTGTATAAACAAGAAGCATGTTTTCTTTAAAACATTTAAAAAAGGCATTTTAATTTTTAACATCTCTTGAAGAAGTCGAAAATTTGTTATAAATTTTTTAAAAAAATATGAAATATTCATTTTATTTTCATTTTTTTTGTAATTTTTTTGCACTAAATCAATTTGATTTATATTTACTTTATATAAAGATGAAATGGAAAGGTATGTTTAGAAATGACATATTTAAGCAATATACTTACAAAAATAAAAAAGTTTCATACATTTATATATGTTGTTTAGAAATAAATAACATTTTTGTTGTAATTTTTTTCATTTTTGAGGCTTTTTTAAAAAACTGTGTTATAATTTTTGACTAGACTAAATAAAGTATACGCAGAATGAAAAATTTCGCACGGAAAACTTCATATAAAAAAAAAATCTCATTTGGGATATACCACACAAAAAAAAATCTCATTTGGGATATCAAGGGATGCTCCTATGGACACTAAGCATCCAATTGTCAACCTCACCTTCACGTGGTGCATCCTGTTTAAAACTAACGAGGCTCTGGCGACCGAATCAAGGCGGTATAACCTGTGTTGCCTGCCTGAAGGCTAGCTGGCAGCCCCAACATCAGGATCGGGTGCGGTGGCCTAAACAGCCGCTCGCCTTAAACAAAAACGATTACCGAAACCGGCGGCGCTCTAGTTCTTGTAGGACTTATAGGAACTTATATATATTTAGGATATCCCATTTGGAATTTTTTTTTTTTATATGAAGTTTTGTCGTTCCGTGCGAAATTTTTCATTCTACGTATGGGCAGATATTCTGAGAGCTTCAACTCAACATCTGCTTTCAGGCAGGGCTGTCTCCTGTCACCATTATTATTTCTAATTGTTCTCAATGATGTTCTATCCCAGGCGCTGGACCAGGAGTGGCGCGGCATACAATGGAACCTTAGGGAACACCTTGAAGATCTCGACTACGCCAACGACCTATGTTTGATCTCGTCTAAACACGCTGATATGCAAGAAAAAATTGATGATTTGAACCGTACTTCCAAGAATGTGGGTCTAACCATCAACCGTAGCAGGACGAAAAGCATGTCTATGCAAGCTTCCAGGACGGTGGGTCGGTTCAATGTCGGAAATGAAAACATAGAACATGCAAACACTTTCTGCTACTTGGGTAGCGTAATCACACCCGAAGGGGGAGTTGCTGAAGATGTGAATAACCGCATCAACAAGGCCAAAGCAGCTTTTGGTCAACTAAATAAAATATGGCAATCAACAGTGTTATCCACGGCCACCAAACTACGCATATTCAAATCAAATGTGAAGTCCGTTTTACTGTACGGCTGCGAAACCTGGTTGATGACTGCAGTCTTAGCAGGGAAACTTCAAGTGTTTATAAACCGCTGCCTAGGACAAATACTGAGGATATGGCGGCCAAGGACTATCTCGAATTCAGAGCTTCTGAGCAGATGCGTGGAGGAGCCGGTGCTGATCCAAATGGATTGGTCACACCTTACGTAAACCAGCAGGCGAATTCCCAAAAGAAGCGCTGAACTGGAATCCGCAAGGCAGCAGAAGGCGTGGGCGGCCAAGATCAACATGGCGCCGAACGCTGGAAGGCGAAGTTAATGCTTCTGGAAAAAGCTGTCGGGAAATAAAAGCGATTGCGAAAAACAGAGAAAACTGGACAAAGTTTGTAGAGGCCCTTTGCTCCAACTAGGAACCTAATATAGGACACTAACTAAGATTTAAACAAAAATATATTCAAAGATGGCGTGCGTTAAAGTCGGGCGCAGACGACTTTGGGATACCCTGTACCACCACAGTGCAAT
Organism: Chymomyza costata; assembly: GCA_018150985.1. Classification (NCBI taxonomy): domain Eukaryota; kingdom Metazoa; phylum Arthropoda; class Insecta; order Diptera; family Drosophilidae; genus Chymomyza; species Chymomyza costata. The sequence continues at coordinate 3,863 of JAECWU010000378.1, read as the reverse complement.
TAAGTCCGAAATATTGCTTAAAACCTCCAAAAGATAGTTTATTCGGCAAATTTGGCTACGATATTTTCATAAACAAACAGAAATTAGTCGAATTTTGCACAAAACACGTTTTTTTGACCGGGTGGTCCTATGGGAGCTATATGATATAGTCAACCGATTTTGATTAAATTTAGTACACTGATTGGAAACTATAAAAAACTACCGACTGCCAAATTTGGTTACGATATCTTCAAAACCAAACGAAACACAACGAATTTTGTAAAAAAAGCGTTTTTTTGACCGATCGTTCCTATGGGAGCTGTATGATATAGTCAACCGATTTTGATCAAACTTGGTGCAGTGCATGGGTACTCTAAAAAACTTCTTAATGCCAAATTTGCTAACAATATCTTTACAAACAAACGAAACACAACGAATTTTGTACAAAAAACATTTTTTCGACCGATCGATCCTATGGGAGCTATATGATATAGTCAACCGATTTTGATAAAATTTGGTACAGTGCTGGGGGTCTCTAAAAAACTTACGATTGCCAAATTTGGTTATGATATCTTCATAAACAAACGAATTATCCATCTAAAACTTTTGCTTTTTTTCGAGGTCCTCTGAAACACCCCTGTGGGAGCTATATAATGTAATTCCGATATCAAAAAAATAAAATAAACATGTCTCCTATGGATTAATAAGGGATCTAATCTGAAAGTTTGGTTGCTCTAGCTCTTACCATCTCTGAGATCTAGGCGCTCATACGGATGGACGGACAGACGGACATGGGTATATCGACTTATCTAGTCACACTGATCATACTTTAGGTAACTTTGGGGGGTCTCCCACGTCTCCTTCTGTACGTTACATACATTTTCGGCTTGCACAAACACAATATACCCATTGTACCATACGGTACAGGGTATAAAAATTAAAATTTTTTTTGTTCAATTAATTTTTGCTTATTATTATACATAAGACGTACTTATTGTTTCCCTGAAGAAAAATTGTAAATAAATATTTAAAAATGAACATAGCTCAACAAACGATTTTTTAATTATTTCAATTGATATAATTTCAATATAAACGTATCGTATTGCCTTTATGTAAGTCCTTCCAGAATTTATTGCCATAACGCTGCTAGGGATTAATTTTCCTATTGTCTTTGAATAAATGTGTAAGTAATAAATATATTTGACTCTTATAATTTATAAACGCTGCAATGGTTGGGATTACTAGCACAATATATAGTATACATATGTTCCTCATACTCTGTTTTCCATTTTTGGCACTCTCATTTCCTTCAAATATTGCTTTGTAAGCGTTTCAACATGGAAAACCTAATAAAGCAACTTCGGAATAAGCAGAATGGGATTCGTAATGCAATTAACTCCATTCTAGACTATCCCCCACTAAGTTTATTGCTTATTTCAACGTTCCGGGGGTTTGTTAGCGCTGTCTGTCAAGGCACATAATTATAGTACAACACTTGATGACAGCAGGGGAATGCCAGAACATGCATAAATTTTTGTTCTACTTCGCAATTGTTTCATACCCCACCCACCAACATTGGCTGGGCTGGGGCTTAATGTGAGGTTTGTGGCATGGAAGGTGTGTCAAAGAACAAAGGTCACTGCTGTGCGTTTTAATTTGCACTTGAATGCAAAATGGAAAATAAACTGCACAATTACTGCACACAACAACATTAACGACAACAACAATAGCAACAAAATACAACGACAGTAACAACAATAACAAAACGAGGGCAGACTGAAGAGTAATTGGCCATGTCAAGAAAACACGTTAGAAAACATTTTGATTATAATTATTGGTTTGATTTCATAGATTGTGATGGCTGTATTTGCTGTCAAAGTTTCAGGCAGCTGGGTTACGCTGTGCTGTTTTGGCAGGGTTGATAGAGAAAAACATTATGAACATTATGCGATCTTTTTATGGGTATCACAAAAATATTAAATATTAATTGAATGCTGTTAGCGTGGTTTCTGAAGCAGTATTGAGTATAAGACAGCTAAATATACAGTGCGAACGGACAATCATATTTGGAACTCCCAGGGTGCCATACCAGATAGTTGAAAAAATCAACGAAATGTTCAGGGCCATAGGACAAGCGAAAGTACGTCATTTTGCTGGGACTCTAGTCACCTCAAGCGAGCAAGTGGAGAATATAATGGTACCAATATTTGAGTGCAGGAAACTAGTCTGTAAGATGGGTGCCATGATCACTTATAATTGACATTATATGTATAATTTGGGAATAGTTTTAAAGAATTTCTTACCATTTTTTCAACATACTAGGCAGGACTTGTTGCCATATTCCTAACTGTAGATGCAACTTCAATTCATCACAAAATAAAGCGATCAAGGAACGGTCTAAGCAATGGATTAGTGATCCTCGGCATGTTAAGCGGAAAATATTATTTGGCGCTTTGAAATCGTCTGCGTAGAGGACCTTACATTACATTTGGTAATATTCGGCCGTACTACGGAATTCGTAATGAAACTACATGTTTGGTGATCCCAACTTCACCAAAACGAATTTTTTTAAGTAGCTTGAAAGCGATTATTGCAAGAGGAATTAAAACGAATTGGAATAATAGGTTTAAAAGTGAACGTATTTTAAACTGGAATAGTTTTAAAATATTCTTCGATATTTTTATTGGGTCGTTCACTAAGTAATTTCGTTTTTTTTTTAGTGCAATTTAAACACGATTTTTTTATTGTGTAAAACATTTTATGAAATTATATATTCTCCATTTTGATCCAATACCTTTTGCCATCTTTCGGGCAAGAGATTGATTCCACGCTCATAAAATTTTTGATCCTTGCAGGCAAAAAACTGGTCCAAGTGGTTTTTGACGTCCTGTTTGAGGTAAAGGTTCTCCCATCCAAAAAATTTTGCAGAGACCGGAACAAGATAGTCCGAAGGTGCCAAGCCTGGAGAATATGGTGGGTGTTGTAGCACATCCGATTCAAGCTCGAGTCATCAAACTTGTATGAGGTCTCGCATTATTCTGATAGAACATTTCACCTTTTCTATTGATCAATTCTGGCCTCTTCTGTTTAAGTGCATCACTCAATTTGTCCAGCTGATCACAATACACTTCAGAATTAATCGTGGTATTGTCGGGCAAAAGTTTAAAATAAACGATCCCTTTGAAATCCCACCAAACAGACAACATAACCTTTTTTTGGTGAATATCGGCCTTTGAAGTGGTTTGAGCTGGTTCATCCTTTTTAGACCATGATCTCTTGCGCTTTACATTCTTGTAAACAACCCACTTTTCGTCGCCAGTAACAATGCGAAAGCAAATCACAGTCGTTAATGCGACGAAGCAAATTTCGTTCTGTAAGAACATGAGGAAGCCATATGTCAAGCTTCAAAATTAATCCTAGACGTTTCATGTGCTTGTGAACGGTCGCTTTAGACAAATTTAATCTTGCAGCAATCTCTCGAGTTGCTATTCGACGATTTGCATCGACCAACGGCCTTCCAGGACGTGGTCCATCCTCAAGATCGAAATTGCCGGAAGGAAATTTTGGAAACCAATCTTGGCATTGGCGTTCGGTCAACACATCTTCTCCGTAAACATCACATAATTTTCGCCTTGCATGAACTGCATTTTTACCCTTTTGATAGTAAAACAGTAAAATATGCCGAAAATTTTGTTTTCGATCTTCTATCTTCGATAGGGCACCAAACAAAAACTATTCCAAAAAATGTAACATTTTTTACAAAAAAGGTACATCAGCTGTTCAAATATATAAAGTTAAAGCGGTTAAGTGTGAAGTTGGCTGCGAAAAAATTCAATAAGATCAGCTGTTGTCATTAAACGAAATTACTTACTGAACGACCCAAT
>JAECWU010000377.1:0-13191 GCA_018150985.1 Chymomyza costata | reverse complement strand
GAAACATTACTGTTGGCCAAAATCGATATATAGATATTTAAAACTTCGATACATCGATGCATCGATATTACATCGATGTTTTCTATAGCACTAGTATCGAGTGAGAAAAGTATTAAAGTCAGTTCCGCAGGTTTAAAGGACGGAAATAAGAAATAAGGAGATATTTAATTCGTATCGCATCGGGTGCGACCGCGTCGGATTTTATACGTTCCGTGAACGAACCACGAAAAGTATTGCCACCACCAGCATCAACATCTGGGTGAGCGTATCGCCGAAATGGGCAATATATATTGTTATTTAAAGCGTTAACATTGTCAGAATTAAGTTTAACTTTGTTTACCCAAAATATAGTTTTTGCTACAAATATTATTTTGCGTAAAATATAGAGCGTACGAGGTCGACTTGAGTGTACTGTGATAATAGACCCCAAAAAGGTGGATAATATATTTTTAAAACTTAAAGCCAATCGTGTTTCGTTTGAAATATCGAAAGTCTCAGAAAATATAAATTTTGTAGTGACATTTACCCTGGACATAGCTGAGCTATCCCAGCCGTTGTTCCGGACAAAACCGGGGGTTGTTACAGTTTATTGAATCGTTTCAATACCTGACTCTATTCGCAAGTAGAAGACAATTTACCCCCACATTACAGTAGGCATCTGTCCAAGTGTTGAAATTCCTTACTCCTCGATACTATGATCTTCTTCTTAAAAAAATGTAATACAGTCGAGGCGGTGCCCGACAGTGTAATACCCTGTACCTTTTTTTCTCAAAAAAAGATTTATTCCTGCATATTCTTACTAAGAATTTCCAATTGGAATATTTTTTTGTTGGTGCAAAACGATATTGATACCTATAAGTTCCGCAACTTTTAACCGATTTTGATGAAAATCGAAATTTACGTCAAAGGAGTTATTGAAAGTATATGGGGTAAGTCTCAAGGGGATATGTTGAAGGGTGTGGGAGAAAACACGGTAAATCGATTGCGGGGGGGGGGGGGGCTGCATTGATAAAATTTGGATGTGGATTTGTTTATTAGAGGCACATGAATCAGCTTACCAAAATTGGTGGTTCTAGGTCATTTGTTACTATTATTACGTAGAGTCAAATATTGACGCAGTTTATAGGCAAGGGGAGGTGAAATTTTTACATTTTAGACTATAACTTTTGTTGTAATTGTCCGATTTTGTTTATTTTTGACACACAGATGCATGTAACCACAACGCATCGCTCTGTTAAGTTTCAGATTAAAATATTAAACGGTTTAGCTAAAAACCGCGAAACTCTGCTACGGGGGAACGGGGAAAGATATTGACATGATTCAACAAACTTGATCTTCTGAGGAAATATGCGCACCAGCTGGTAAAGTTTCGTATCTCTAGCTCTTATAGTCTCCGAGATCTAGGTGTTCATACAGACGGACAGACGGACAGACGGACGGACGGACAGACGGACAGACGGACGGACAGACGGACATGGCTCAATCGCTACCCGAGGTTATGATAAGCATTTTGGTATAAAGGACTTGGGGTCTGCCACGCCTCCTTCTTGACGTTACATACATTGCACAAATCTAGTATACCCTTTGTACCTATAGGTACAGGGTATAAAAAGTTAATAAATATACAAATTTGCTGAAGCAATTATTAAAAAATATGAAGTAGTTCAGACGGTTCACAAAAGTATGAGACCTTGCTCCCAACAACTCCCATGATATAGCCTGATGGACAACGCTCAATCAGAGTTAAGGTTTATGGCATAAAGAAGTAATGGTGGCATTGGCAACCCCACTATCAAACATTTCGCATAGATCAACATGGCGGCTGAACAGTTCATCGATTTCTATAACTGTGATAGTTCCAAGAAAGTATTCTAATTGCTCAAATAATCCCTTAGGATACTGACCGGGATACTCAAGTGACACTGATTAGGGAAACAACGGATTAAAGTAGACACTGTAAATTTGAACACATGTAGATTTTGTGAGATTGAGTAGAAATCCGCCTAATACCAGAAAAAGCTGTGCGCGCAAAACTTATTTGAGTCAAACGATTTTGCAACACCTGGATACGTTTACAGCTTGTCTTTGCTGCCAGATTGGGGTGACATACTGAGCGTGGACTGCTCTCTTTGGCAGAGTGCTATTCCTTTTAAGCAGCAATCGCAGTTGTTGCATCTTTTGACCACACTTCTTGCAAGTAGCTTTCAGGTGTGGCCTAAAAGTAAGCCGCTTATCCAGCGTGATGCCAAGGTATTCTGCTTGACGTGGCTGCTGCAGAATCACTCCCTTTAAGTGGATGGTTGGAGTAATCGTTCTTTTTAGGGTGAAGTACGGGTTGATCGCCTTCTCTGGGTTGACATTTAAGTTCAATCTATTGCAAACAACCAGTGTGTCAAGGCACCGTCACCCGCCTCCAGGCGAGAACAGCGATAATATCTGAGTAAGTCGCAATAAGAGCCTTCAAGGGAGCCTTCATTTGATTGATCATCGTAAGGTATGGGTGTATCGATAGTGTGAAGCGAGTAGAGCAGCGGACCAAAAACGCTGCCTGGCGGGATTGCAGCTATCATTCGGCCAAGGGCACAAGACGTATCTTGTATCTTGACCTAAAATACTCACCCTTCAGGTAGTACCTAAGGAGAGAGAAATAAGGATTTTTTAGCAGCTTCTTTACCTTGCAAATGAGACCGTCGTGCTAGACCCGATCGAATACTTGTTGCATGTCTGTAAAGACGAATTACAGTATTCAAGGTCATCAAAAGCCTGCAGGATATTTCGCACCACTCTGTGGACCTGTTTAACAGTGCCGTGTCCAGCCCGAAACCGAAACTTCTGATCTGGCAGTATACCACACTGATTGGTACCAGTTATCCGAGCGGCAACCAGGTCACAGGCTTCTCCAATACCTTCGATTGGAATGAGAGGAGACTTATTGGCCGGTATGACTCGTTGTCATCATGCGGCATACCTATGTGAATCACAGCCATCTTCCACTGATATGGGACGAACTGAACCTTCAGCATCGCACTATAGATTAATGTCATGTAGAATTGGCAGAGCCTTCCCCATGGCATAAACTATTTATGTCTGGGGCTTTGTTTTTCGAAAGAGCTTTGATGATCTCGGCTGTCTCCTCAACCCTGTTTGGCTTGACGGCGAGATACATCTGCAGCGGTGTCTTAAGCTTACTTGGGTCTCATTGAACTGCGCCATCGTAGCAACGTCATGTGGAGTGATGCGAGCTTGCACATCACAATCGTGTTGACCTGTTCTTCTTCATTCTTGGTGAGGTCTCCTCCAGGTCATCGGGCAGGCAAAAAATTTCAACAAATATTTGGGTAACTTAAAGCTATAAACTTAGTGTGCAATACTCATCCAGAATGGCTAAAAGAAGGAACGCAGTTTGCTATTTGCCTAGGGCGCCAATTGACCTTAAGCCGGCCCTGTGCTGGCCAGTTAACACAACTTTAAGTTCGTCAACTCATCAATAACTTTTCAATGTAGAATATTCTACTAAGCTTTTACGCAATTAAATTAAGCAATTAGTAGAAACTCCTAAAATGTAATGCATAAATTAATATAATTTTGTTGCCGCATTGAAAACAACAACAACCACAAACAGATGAGTGCTATGGAAAAAAAAATATATATACACATGAAATTAAATTAATATTTATAACACAATTTTTGGTTGATTTGGTTACGCACTTGGTTGAGTTTCGTGTGTGCCACCAAATATGGCAACATGCCACATGCCACATGGACATGCATAAATATTTAGTTAGAGCAACAACCAGATAAATAAACATAACCAACATGACAAGTACAACAAATGCAAAATACACGACAAACATTTTCAAAATGCTCCCTCGTATTTAATTATTTATTTTAATTTATTTACTTTACTTACTACATGTTTAACATAATTTTTTTTAGATATATTTTAATATTTTGTGGTTTTGCAATTTGCATAAATCAATTTTATAAAATTACACACATTAAGTAGATGCTAGGCTCTAGTATCATATTTCTAATTATGTTTACATAGTTCACATTTTATATACTTAGTTGGTATGTAATGTTTGAATTTAGTGCTTGTGTACATATATATCAGTTGTCATTATTTTATTTTAATTTATGCAAATTTGTTTGCCCAACTTTGCTTAAATGTTTTATGGTCCATGATAAATTGCTGTGGCTCTTGAAAGTGTTTAACAAATGCAATGCAGAAATTAAATTTCCTTATTTGTTTTTATATTTAATTATTTAATTTGTGCCTATTTTTTTGCATCATTATACTTTAGGCCAAGTGACAATTTTAATTAAGCTATTTTTAAGCGCACCACAAAATGTTGCTAACTATTAGCTATTAATATTAATTGCCGCGTATTAATACCACGACACTTTATACGATTTAATTATAGATTATGGCGGGTTATAAATTATTTAAAAGGCTTCCAGTGCAATAAAAATATTAGCGTTTTGCGTGTTAACTAGAGCAGGCAGTTGGCTTTATCAAAGATTGCCCGGCTTAGCTAATGAAAATATGTCAACGGGGTTGCTATATGTAGTTCTTTACTTTATGCTGAACTTCGTTTTAAAAACCTTTTAAAAATTTGCTTGGGCAAAAAAATATAATTTTAATGTTGAAATAATGCATTGGATTTTGTAGGTATTGTAATGCACATTTTTTGCAATCATTCGCCAAGGTTCACCGTACTAGAATAGTAAATATGAATATGGCGTCTGTACCATCATATTGAAATCATAAGAAATTTAGAAAATTTCCCACGCCACGGAACACACATGATGTAACTGGAGAGACAGACCACAACAGTGTTTTGCACCCTGTGCATAACCTCAAAAGTGGGAAAAACACCGTTTTTCGGGTGCATAACCTCAAATATCTCAAAATCCTGACGTGATGGGCCAATTCTAATGCGGGATGCGGGCCCTTAGCTTTCCAACAACTAAACTATGTTGACCTGTGCTATTGAGTATACTTAATAATTAGATTTTTACTTTTAGTTAGTAACTCTTTTCTTTTTTCTCTTCTTCTCGCAGATTTTTCAATAACTTACACACTCTTAACTTTTTGAAACGTTTTCACTGCACTCACAATTTGCTGTACACTGCCAATGGGTTACAACCATTAATTCAATATTCTCTTGCGCTTACTCAATACGGAACAGTAAAACATTTATTCAAAATTCTTTCATTCATGTGTTTTCAGAATGAATAATTCATTTGTCATTTTTAAGTATACAGGTGAATGTAATAAGCTAAAGGATATATTTTACTCGGCATGCTCGAGCCCACTCAATTTTGTTTTTTTTGCTAATTTGAGCTAGGAAAACTTAGTATGTATGTTTGACATTTTTATCTTCTTCTTCAGATTTGTTAAAAGCATCATATATATAGTGAATAACAAATAGAGCTGCTTTTAACTTATCATTTATTCTGTATTTAGCTTAGGGAACATTGCAACAGTAGTTCAAACTTTTGAAATGAAAGCAAGCTGACTAACCAAAAAGAAAAAAAAACCTAGTGAGCATTTCAAGAGCATAAGTAAAATATGTTCTCTTTAATTTTTGTTGCATATATTTTTGTCTTTTCTCAGTATTTTTGATTTCCGCATTTCATTAATATTCCTCTCAGATATTTCTCTTTGTTTATTTCATAATTCATTTAATTGTCATTATTAAAAATGTTAGAGTTAGGAAAATACACGTCTTTACACTTGCATTTGTATAACCGGAAGGAAAGTTTATTGTTATATTTTACTTATATATAATTGTATAACACAATATTAAGAGTGCGGCGCTGCCAACACGTGTGATTATCATAATACTACTTACTATACATATGTTTGGTATTTTCAACAGTTCCCCTCAATACATATGTATTGTACTATTTATAATAATTAAATCTTACAGTTTCTTTAAACCAAGCAAACTTATACAATTTTCATGTTTTACTTTACATAAATTCTTGGTCAAAACATCTGCCATCATATTATTAGTGGAACAATATTTTAAATCAATAACATTATTACTATAGACTTCGCGTACATAATGATAACGTATGTCTATATGTTTGCTTCTTGCATGGTATACAGGGTTTTTAACTAAATTAATGGCACTTAGATTATCGCCATGTATATTAATTGATTTTACATTGTTAAATAGCTTCATTTCTTTGCATAATTTTTGTATAAAAACAGCTTCTTTAACAGCTTCTGATAGCCCCATGTATTCGGCTTCGGTACTGCTGAGCGCTACCGATGACTGCTTTTTTGCTTTCCCAAGAAAATGCGCTGCCACCCAGGGTGAAGGCAAATCCCGTGTATGACTTCCGATCCGTAGCATCTCCACCCCAATCTGCGTCGACATAACCATTCACGGTGCCACCAGTTTTCCCATACGTAATGCCAAAGTTTGATGTGGTGTACAGGTATCTCAACACCTGCTTAGCTGCTGTCCAATGCTCTTTGTGTGGGTTCGTGTTTCTTTGTGATAGCTTGCACACAGAATGCAAAATATCCGGACGTGATGTAACAGCAAGATACATCATTGAACCTATCAATGACTGATACTCGGTGTGATCCACTAACTTGCAGCTTGGTTCATCACAATTGGACTGATAGCCAGGAATCAATGGGATTGAAGACGATCGACACGCTTCCATGCCGTAGCGCTTTAGCAGTTGCAACACATGCTGCTGCTGGGAAATCGTTATCGCCCCTGTGGAGCCCTCTCTCTCTATTTTCATACCAAGAAAATGATGAATGGGACCTTTGTCTACAATCTGAAAAGAGTTCGAAATTTGGCGTTTAATGGCGACTAACTCACCGATATCTGAAGAACATATCATCAGATCATCAACATAGACTGCTATGATGTTTATTTGGCCCTCTTTGTGCTTTACATAAACGCACGGCTCGCTTGGACATGCCGCAAAACCAATTTGCCGTAGCTTGTTGTCCAACTTTATATTCCACATTCGACCAGATTGCTTCAAGCCGTACAGTGACTTCTTTAGTTTGAGGACACGTACTGCCGGATCTTCAAACATTGCAGGCTGCTTCATATAAACATCATCTTCTAGTTCGCCATTCAAATATGCCGTAGAAACGTCCAGTTGATGTACATGCAGCTCAAGTTCAGCTGCTACCGCTAGCATCATACGTAATGTTGCTAATCTAACTACGGGAGAAAACGTTTCCTCATAGTTAACACCATATCTCTGTCCGCATCCTTTTGCCACCAGCCGGGCCTTATATCGTTCGATGGCACCGCCACTGTCTCTTTTCAGTGCAAATACCCATCTGCATCCGATTGCCTTCTGATTATGTGGTAACTCAGCAAGCTCCCACGTATCGTTTTTGACGAGTGCTTTGTACTCATCTAAAATGGCCTTTTGCCATTCTGATGATTGCTCACTTGCAAGAGCTTCTTCTAATGTTGTCGGCACATTTACGTACTCACAGTTTAATAAATTGATCAATTTTGACTCTTTTTTGTTACGCTGCCACCCTTTTCCAGTTAGACGCACCAGTCTACCCGATCCACTTTGTATAATTGGCTCGCTGGGCTCAGGTTCCACTTGGTTGTTGACGCTGCCGGTATCATCATCGCTTTTAACTTCGCTGTCCGTATCGCCATCGCTGTCGCCACTCTCATTATGTACCTTAATGTCTGCAATCGTACTCAGGTGCTCATCTGCGAATTGATCATTATTAATTTGTTCTATAGACATATATGGTATATTAACACTATGCGTTTCTATTGAAGACTCAACAAAGTTTACATCACGGCTCTCGATGATTTTTCTACTCGATTTGTCGAATAGTCGATACGCTTTTGATTTGGTTGCATATCCCACCAGAATGCACTCCTTTCCTTTGGCTTGGAACTTTTTGTGCTGCGTTTTGTCTAGCGAAACAGCTAAACATCCAAAAATACGAAGGTGACCAACTGCTGGCTTAAATCCAGTCCACAACTCATACGGTGTTTTATTGTTAACCGCCTTTGTAGGTGAACGATTGCGTAAATACACTGCAGTTTGAAGTGCCTCAGCCCAGAAGTTTTCACTTAAGTTTGCATTTAACAACATGCTGCGTGCCATTTCAACGAGCGTACGGTTCATTCTTTCTGCCACTCCGTTTTGTTGTGGTGTATGGGGAACAGTCAATTGTCTTTTAATACCGTGTTCATCTAGAAATGCTTCAAACTTATTATTGACATACTCTTTCCCATTATCACTGCGTAACATTTTAATTCGCTTGCCCGTTTGACACTCAACCATTCTTTTGAAAGATTTAAACACATTAAAAACTTCCGATTTATTTTTTAGGCAGTAAACATGAACGTATCTCGATTTATCGTCTACCATTGTCACGAAGTATCGCGAGCCACCAAGCGAATTAACATTTATTGGACCACAAACGTCACTATGTACGACTTGTAATAAGTCTTTGCTTTTAATTTCTGACGCAGTAAATGGTTTTACGCAGCATTTACTTTTTAAACACACTGTGCAATTTATTTGTGTGTTTATTTTCTCAATGTTTAAGCCGCGCACTAATTCTTTTTCCTTTAGTTCTTTTAAGCTTTGCACATTTAGGTGTCCGTACCTTTTGTGCCACAGTTCAAGATCAGCTGTCGAGCAAGTGCTAAAACACAGCATATTTTTTGATTTCTCTATTTCACACAGATATAGGTTGTTTATTTGTTTTGCACTCAGTAATTTTTTACCGTTTTCGTCATAAATATGCGCGAAGTGATTTTTGAACAAAATTGAGCAGCCTCCGTCTTCTGCTTTACTTATCGAAATAAAGTTACATTGCAATTGTGGAGCATATAAAACCTTTTTTAGTTTTATGACCGATGTTTTTGTTTTTATTGTAACATCCCCGCGTCCTAGTGCATTTATTGTGTTTTTGTCAGCTAAGGTTACAGTATCTTTAATACTTTCGAACTTTTCAAACATTTCTCTACGTGCACACATATGATTTGTTGCTCCACTATCCAAACACCAACTGGATTGATCAAAGTACGACATTCCCTTATCAACAGAAAACAGTGTTAAAAATGATTTTGCCTCGTCTCCTTTGTGTTTACGTTCGTTTACATTTTGAGTACACTCGGTGGCAATATGACCTCTCTTTCCACATTTATAGCATTTTATGAAATTTGCTTTGTGTTTATTCTTTTGCCTTTGACCACTATAACTGTTTTCACGTCTGGTGCTATTTTGCGCGTTTGCTTTCATATTGGAAGTTTTACCTAGAAATGCTTGTACAGTTGGTTCACTATCCAATAGTACCTCATTTTGTCTGCGTTCATATTCTTCAATTAATTTGACCTTCAAACCACATAGGTTAGGTAATTTATCATGCGATTCTAGTGCAACTACTAAATTCTCGTACGATTTTGGCAAACTTGATAGGAGCATTACAACATATAACTCCTCCTGCAACTCAATACCAGTTTCAAACAATTTCTCAACTATATTTGCGAAACTAGTAAGGTACTGGTGCATACCTTCATTTTCGTTCATTTTCGTGTGAAGCAATTTTTTGAACAAGGAAACTTTTCTAGCTGGACCAGTCGGTTGATGCACATCTTTTAGTGTTTTCCATGCGTCACTTGCTGTTGTACACTTTTTTATATGCCCGATCTCTGTTATTTTAACCGACAATGTTATAACTGCTAGCGCTTTATCGTTTTGTTTCTCCCATATGGCGCACTCAGCTTGCTTTTCCGGACTTGGACGCACGAAATCACCCGACACATACGACCACAATTCTTGATGTATTAACACACTTCTCATTTGGAGACACCAGGAATCATAATTGGTTTCATCCAATTTGTCAATGTTATACATAGCGTTACTCATGATGCTGATTTACTTGTTATTTTTATTTATTTTTTTTTTTTTTTTTTTACACACGCCACGCGCCTTTCTTTTGAATATGTATGCTGTTGCAGTTTCTCACTCAGAAAAACTTTGAGTATTTTGCGTTGCAGTTTTTCACACAGAAAAACGTTTTATTTAATTCGACTCACGAAAAATAACACAACGACTAATTACGCGTATTTATGTTCTGGGCCCATAACCTGTTAGAGTTAGGAAAATACACGTCTTTACACTTGCATTTGTATAACCGGAAGGAAAGTTTATTGTTATATTTTACTTATATATAATTGTATAACACAATATTAAGAGTGCGGCGCTGCCAACACGTGTGATTATCATAATACTACTTACTATACATATGTTTGGTATTTTCAACAAAAAATGAATTTTCCATGCGGCAAAACAACAAAATTTATGCACTGCATATTTTTTTATAATTTTTAATTTCTGTAATTTGAAACAAATGTGGCAGCCACAGTAGAACGACCTGCTGACCAAATGCTGCCAATCATTTTTCTAATTTAAAGTAAGAGTGGAGCGAAAGGGCGGTTGAAGGGGCAACTAGAAAACTTGCAGCAAATATTAATTTCATAAATGTTGCGTGTATTATAATGAGAGCACTCAAAATTAATAACACAAAGCGCACATTTAATGCAAATTGCAGCAGTGAGCTGCCTCTACTACGTCGTTTTGCGAGTGAAGTTTGAAAAGTATGCCAAAACATGTTTGTTAAAAACGTCGAATATAAAGTTTCTGTGAATTTTAGGAAGATCAATAATTTCTGATAAAGACCTCCCAGATCGACCAGGACAATCCCAAACGAGAAATACACGGAAGCAGAACATTGGATTGGTATTCGTTGTACATAAATTTTTTATAAGGAGATCGGACGATGTCACAAGGCGTAGCTCATGGTCATATCCTTGTACAAAGTAAACGATAGCAGTGAAATGTTTTTCGGAGCATTTATACCGGTAAGCTGGTGAAAAAAATGGTAAAAAGTTGTTTCCCTTATCACCGGCACTTAAGAGCTACGAAATGGTTCTTCCCACCATAGTCACTGAATTATAACGCTGCTGGCTTTGATCTTTCCTCAAACTTGCCTAGATAAAAGCTATTTCCTTTAAGTATTTTAAGTTTTAAATTTTAAATACATAAATGCCTATTTTAAGGATCTCACAATTTGCAATCTATGAGAGGCATACAAAAAAATTAGAAGATCGCTAGATTAATTCTCTTGCTTTAAAAAAAGTTTTCCTAGTAAAATAAGCTGTTTTTTGTTTATGGTTAAAAGTGTCCAGCTACTTCTTAGCCTACCCTAGTCTTTTTAAAGATTTAATATTTATTCAATAGGCAATCAGCAAAAAATAGGCTTTCATCCTACTACTATGACAAATAAAATCGTTGCTTTCGATATAAGTTGCCAAATACTTATATGCCTACCCTCGTGCTCCAAATAAGTCGACTGGGCTGCCGGGAATGTCAGGGAAGTCGGCAAGGTCTGAGGTCTGTTGCGGCCTGATGTGCTGTCAACACATTGGCCAGTGCCCGCTGGCCTTTGGTCTGGCAACATGGCCATGACCATCGCTATCAACGTAGTAGACGTTGTGACGTTGCTTATGCCGCTCCTTCTACTTGCACTCCCCTCACCGGCACAGTCGCACTGGCCCATTTTGGGGCGTGTGTGCAGTAATTATGAGGGCATTATGTTGAATCCACAATCGTTATTGCGTGGACATGCTGGGACAACGACAGCAGCAGCAACAGCAACAACAACCACGCTGAAGACTGAAGCTGAGGTTACACTGGCCAGAAGCTGTAAACTGTGGCATGCAGCTCCTTGCGGGCCTGGCGAAGCCGCGTCGTTGAACATTTTCAACATTTGCGTTATGCATGAACTGAGAGTGTATTAGTATGTGTATCTGTGTGTCGTGGGGCAAATTTAATTGTGTATACATGCGAGTGTCTGTATGCGTGTTTGGGGCTTCGGCGTCTAAATTGCGACAACATTATTTAATTGAAACTAATTTGCCATTTTGTGGTAACATCAAAATATTTAATGTGGCCTGCTTGACCGCCGCCCGTTCTATATGAATGGTCAAGCGTGGCGCTAAGGGTATCGCATGATGTATGAGTGTGTGTATATGTGTTTCGCACTTTAAAGCTACTGTGTTTGTAGAGCTATTGTCGATGTGGGTCAATTTGTTTTAATTAATGAGTTTAAGGGTTATGTGCTATAAAAATGTTTAAAAACTGCAGCAGCCAAAAAGTATGCAACACAAAGCTTTACAAATGGGTAATAAATGTTTTGCCAAGACTGTACCAACAGTAAAAATTAAAATTATAAAAGACAAGCTGAAATACACATATGATACGTTTATACATCCAAATATTTGCGATTTTTAGATTAAGATTTTTTATCAATCCCATGGCATTTGTTTTGTGGAATTCATGGGACTTGTTCAAATTGTAACAAAATGTACGTTTGCTAACTTACATCTTACTTCCATTGTTAAAGGATTGAATCAGACTCAGAAATTTTGTGTTTTTTTTTTTCGAAGAATACGTGTTCTATAGTTGCTTAGGCTTAAAGATGAGCGAGGTCTGGGAAAACATGGTAGAGCAATGTTTCATCAGTTTCCAACCGTTCGCTATTTAAGGGATAATTTGAAATCTATTTTTGTTCAAAATATAATTTGAAAAGAACATGTAACAATGTAAAGACATGTCTTTTATCATTTTTATTAAATTCGCGAACTTTAAATTTTGCTCGTATAAACTTGTAAATAAACACAACCATACAAACACATGCATAGAAACAAAAACAAAACTAATATACCCTTTACAGAAATTCGCTACGTTAATCCGTGAATAGGTAGAGGTATCTTTGTATAGGAAGCAAAGTAGTAATCAAAAACAATGCCTGACTAAAGAGAATCTTTTTGTTCCACTTTCATTGTGTTTTAAAATTTATGAACCTTTCGGCTTTTTACAGCACTTCGCAATATTCAATAAGAGAGTTCAAAGCAGAGGAGAGGACTTGTCATGTAAAAATAGAAACTTACGATTCGTCAGTCACAGGCTTGCCTCTTGATCTGGAGGTAAACATATATAATAACAAATTTGCTGCATCACTTACACACCGCCAAATGGGCCAGAGTCTACACAACGCACTTGGATTGTCCAGTCGTTCGAATGAGAACACACGCCAACAGGCACCCGAGGAACCTGCAGGATTCAATATTCATAAGGCGGCAACCATTCTATCAA
>JAECWU010000376.1:0-13783 GCA_018150985.1 Chymomyza costata | reverse complement strand
ACGTTTAAGTCGGGCACAGACGACTTTGGGATACCCTGTACCACCACATTGCAATTAAGTCCGACACATTGCTTAAAACCTCCAAAAGATATTTTATTCGGCAAATTTGGTTAACGATTTTTTTAAAAAAAAAGGGGGGGAAGGTTAAAGTCGGGCGCAGACGACTTTGGGATACCCTGTACCACCTCATTGCAATTAAGTCCGACATATTGGTTAAGACCTCCAAAAGATATAATTTATTCGGCAAATTTGGCTACGATATTTTCATAAATAAACAGAAATCAGTCGAATTTTACACCAAAAATTTTTTTTTGACCGATCGGTCCTATGGCGACTATATGATATAGTCAACCGATTTTGATCAAATTTGGTACAGTGCTTCGGACCTCTCTCTTCGGACCGAGTGCCAAATTTGGTTACAATATCTTCACAAACAAACAAAATACAACGAATTTTGTACAAAACTCGATTTTTTGACCGATTGGTCCTATGGGAGCTATATGATATAGTCAACAGATTTTGATCAAATTTGGTACAGTGCTTGGGAACTCTAAAAAACTTCTAATTGCCAAATTTGGTTACAATATCTTCACAAACAAACAAAATACAACGAATTTGGTACAAAACTCGATTTTTTGACCGATTGGTCCTTTGGGAGCTATATGATATAGTCAACCGATTTTGATCAAATTTGGTACAGTGCTTGAGAACTCTAAAAAACTTCTTAATGCCGAATGTGGTTATGGTATCTTCACAAATAAACGAAACACAACGAATTTTGTACAAAACACGATTTTTTCGACCGATTGGTCCTATGGGAGCTATATGATATAGTCAACCGATTCTGATCAAATTTGGTACAGTGCTTGGAACCTCTAAAAAACTTCTTATTGCCAAATTTGGTTACAATATCTTCACAAATAAACGAAACACAACGAATTTGTACAAAACACGATTTTTTGACCGATTGGTCCTATGGGAGCTATATGATATAGTCAACCGATTTTGATCAAATTTGGTAAAGTGCTTGGGAACTGTAAAAAACTTCTTATTGCCAAATTTGGTTACAATATCTTCACAAATAAACGAAAAACAACGAATTTTGTACAAAACACGATTTTTTGACCGATTGGTCCTATGGGAGCTATATGATATAGTCAACCGATTTTGATCAAATTTGGTACAGTGCTTGGAAACTCTAAAAAACTTCTTATTGCCAAATTTGGTTACAATATCTTCACAAATAAACGAAACACAACGAATTTTGTACAAAACACGATTTTTTGACCGATTGGTCCTATGGGAGCTATATGATATAGTCAACCGATTTTGATCAAATTTGCTACAGTGCTTGGGAACTCTAAAAAACTTCTTAATGCCAAATATGGTTACGGTATCTTCACAAATAAACGAAACACAACGCATTTTGTACAAAAAACTAATTTTCGACCGATCGATCCTATGGGAGCTATATGATATAGTCAACCGATTTTGATAAAATTTGGTACAGTGCTGGGGGTCTCTAAAAAACTTCCGATTGCCAAATTTGGTTATGATATCTTCATAAACAAACGAATTATCCATTTAAAACTTTTGATTTTTTTCGAGGTCCTCTGAAACACCCCTATGGGAGCTATATAATGTAATCCCGATATCAAAAAAATAAAATAAACTTGTCTCCTATGGATTAATAAGGGATCTTATCTGAAAGTTTGGTTGCTCTAGCTCTTACCATCTCTGAGATCTAGGCGTTCATACGGACAGACGGACATGGGTATATCGACTTCTCGAGTCACACTGATCATACTTTAGGTAACTTTGGGGGGTCTCCGACGTCTCCTTCTGTACGTTACATACATTTTCGGCTTGCACAAACACAATATACCCTTTGTACCATACGGTACAGGGTATAAAAAGTCTCGTAATCTGGGGATATGTTGTCTTACGTATTTGGATGCGCTGAATCCCAATCCACAACTTTTTTTCGATTGTTGTTTTTTTACCCTGTACCGTATGGTACAAAGGGTATATTGTGTTTGTGCAAGCCGAAAATTTATGTAACGTACAGAAGGAGACGTCGGAGACCCCTATAGTTACCTAAAGTATGATCAGTGTGACTCGAGAAGTCGATATACCCATGTCCGTCTGTCCGTATGAACGCCTAGATCTCAGAGATGGTAAGAGCTAGAGCAACCAAACTTTCAGATAAGATCCCTTATTAATCCATAGGAGACAAGTTTATTTTATTTTTTTGATATCGGGGTTACATTATATAGCTCCCATAGGGGTGTTTCAGAGGACCTCGAAAAAAAGCAAAAGTTTTAGATGGATAATTCGTTTGTTTATGAAGATATCATAACCAAATTTGGCAATCGGAAGTTTTTTAGAGACCCCCAGCACTGTACCAAATTTTATCAAAATCGGTTGACTATATCATATAGCTCCCATAGGATCGATTGGTCGAAAAAATGTTTTTTGTTTAAAATTCGTTGTGTTTCGTTTGTTTGTAAAGATACCGTAACCAAATTTGGCAAGAGGAAGTTTTTTAGAGTTCCCAAGCACTGCACCAAGTTTGATCAAAATCGGTTGACTATATCATATAGCTCCCATAGGAACGATCGGTCAAAAAATGTTTTTTTGTAAAAAATTCGTTGTGTTTCGTTTGTTTGTAAAGATATTGTTAGCAAATTTGGCATTAAGAAGTTTTTTAGAGTACCCAAGCACTGCACAAAGTTTGATCAAAATCGGTTGACTATACCATATAGCTCCCATAGGAACGATCGGTCAAAAAAACGCTTTTTTTTACAAAATTCGTTGTGTTTCGTTTGGTTTTGAAGATATCGGAACCAAATTTGGCAGTCTGAAGGTTTTTATAGTTCCCAATCAGTGTACTAAATTCGATCAAATCGGTTGACTATATCATATAGTCCCCATAGGACCAATCGGTCAAAAAAAATTTTTGGTGCAAAATTCGACTGATTTCTTTTTTTTTATGAAAACATTGTAACCAAATTTGCCGAATAAAATATCTTTTGAAGGTTTTAAGCAATGTGTCGGAATTAATTGCAATGTGGTGGTACAGGGTATCCCAAAGTCGTCTGCGCCCGACTTTAACGTACGCCATCTTTTTATGAAAATATCGTAACCAAATTTGCCGAATAAAATATCTTTTGGAGGTTTTAAGCAATTTGTCGGAATTAATTGCAATGTGGTGGTACAGGGTATCCCAAAGTCGTCTGCGCCCGACTTTAACGTACGCCATCTTTTTTAATATTTTTTTTGGATTGCTGAATCCGAATATGAGCTCCGAAAAACTCCAGCACGTTAGGTTTCAATCCATTAAAACAGGTTTCTATTACATTCAACCCAAAACACCCATTTTTATGGGGTTTGAGGTTATGCCAGAACCCTGGCTTCTTATGGGTTTTTTAAACTGAAAACCCATTATTTTTTTTTTTTTTGCGTACCTGTATTTTAACATAATCTCGGAACCCCCCATAAAGATTATTTTTCGAGCGAACCTTTAAACATTAAAAAATCATGACATGACCTCTAGATCCAAGTGTTTTTTTTTGACAACTACTACAGTAAACGAAGAGTTTCAGCTGGGAAAAAATACTTAATGGATAAAACTTTCAGGGATCGTTAGGGACCTTGTTCTAACTCCAAAACCGAGTTTTTTTATTTGGGGGTAGGGGGCGCGACACCTCCCCTTGGCAATATATGTTGGTACGGTTTTTTCATGATATCCTATTTTCTATTAAACGTAGAGTCATGATTTAAAGGTCGCTCACAAACGCCGATTTTCATCATTTTTATATACAAAATGCAATTAACTGTGAAGCAGGGGACAAAGCAGAGGCCTGCTTGCTTCGTCGACTGCTTGGTTTGGTGCCGCGCACGTAGGCAGCGTGGTACAAAGTGGCGCTTATGAGCAACCTTTTTGTTCGATTGCTCGAAGTCTGTTTACCGTGGAAAAGCGATGGATGACTTCTTTTTATAGAAAATTTCAATTATATAAAAAATATATGTGTAAAGTTTCCGAAAAAATCGAACTGTTTTGAGATATTTGCAAATTATTCGACGTAGAAAGGGTGCCTAACGATGCCTGAAAGTTTCATCCATTAAGTATTTTTTTCCAGCAGACGTCTTTTTTGAGCCTTCGTTTACTGTACTAAACAATTTTTATAGTGCGAATTTGATCGTAAAAGTATGGCTTTTGAAACCTAAATGCTATTACGAACTGACGAACGGAGAGACGGACATGGTTCAATTACTACCTGAGATAATTTTGGTACAAGGAACTTACCAGTTTCAGCGGCAAGATTGATAGAAACCTTAGACGAAATCCCAAGGAACTTATTTATTCTTGTCAACAAGCAAGCTGCTATCAAGTCTCTGTCATCGCACACCACGAAGAGAAAGCTTATTCGTAACAAGGCCCAGGGGGTCTAAAAAAGGAAACCGAAGCACAAAACGGGTTTCGGAATTACGTTTTCTATAATAAAACTGAATTTTTACGAAATCTGAGTATTAATATACTAATTGATAACGATACTGTCGAGCCCTTTAGAAATAGTTGCAGAAATATTTAGAAAATCTTTATATATCTTACAAGTAGTGTATTACTAGAATTAATAAAGTGTTTGTACAAAAGAGATATCTATTAATTCATCTATTATTCTGTTCACAACATAAAAGCAAGACTCATACCTCAATTTCTGTAGGAACTACTTTTTGTTCAAATTATCGTAAATAATAACACAATAAGATGCCAAATCACACATACTTGGCCAAACTCGAGGTATCACACAAAACACACATCGCAAGTCTTTTCAAATTTTTTCATTGTTTTGACAAAATACCTAATAACATAAGCGACCATATCTTGTTTTCCAATTTCTTTTAAAAACGAATTGCTCGATTCATACTCATATAAACAATTTTAGCTACCTAAACCCACCATTGGACTGGGAACGAGACACTGAATTCGGGCAAAACTGCCTTCGAAAAAAAAGAAGCCGCCTACGATTCGCTCGAGTAGAATTAAGTACTTTTGGGCT
Organism: Chymomyza costata; assembly: GCA_018150985.1. Classification (NCBI taxonomy): domain Eukaryota; kingdom Metazoa; phylum Arthropoda; class Insecta; order Diptera; family Drosophilidae; genus Chymomyza; species Chymomyza costata. Next base: position 8,720 of record JAECWU010000376.1, on the reverse strand, counting down.
GTTATTTGTGATCCTCAGTCTATGTGATCCTTTACAATTAGGTTGTGTATAGGGGAAACCGCTTGCCTCTGTGGGTACGAAATGGCATGGCTTCAAATTAGAGCTCGTTAAAAGACACACTTTTGTATGTTGCCGTTTGCTTTTCTTCTGGGATTAATCCTCTATGTGCCACATGAGCAGCTCATGTTTCAACAATATTGCTGTAGCTCTGGCTCAGCATAGAAGTTGCCGCAAGTAGTAACCCTGGCGATTGGTGGCTAGTGACAACACGTGAAACACCATGACGTCTTACTATGACTGAAACACAAGCCTCTAGTTTTCCGATAGACAAAAAAAACTGGAGAACAATGCAAAATTCCAGAAACGTGTTTACAAAATATTTTCAAAGCCTTGGCACTGACAGTATTGTGTTTATGCATGAATTATGTTTAATATAGGAAGAATAAATAGTGAGTTGTTCTTTTTTAAAAAAGAATTTCCCAAAAAAAAAGATGAACAGTTTACAATAAGAAATTGATTATAACTGATCTTATAATCAAGCAATATTATTATATTAAGGTATTTCTATTAAGAGCACTTATAAGAGTATGATAGCTTTAAGGAAATAAACAGATATCTCTAGTCGGCTTTCACGATCATCACTCAAATCTCTTAAGGCTTAATAATATCTAATAATAATGATAATAATTAATTAATTTTTTTGTATTTCGAGATATTTCTTTGCTGTCTTCTTTCAACATTCATTACCTTATTATTTTCGGGCTCTTGGGAGTCTACGAATTAGTTAAACACAATACAGTTAATATACTACTACTATTTTACTATTTGGGCCATTACAACCGGTTATCGGTATTGGCCGCGGAAAATTTCCTACACCAGCGGTTTCTGTCCTGTGTTTGCTGCCGCCAATTGGCAATCCCAATGGTACGAAGATCCTCCGTTACCTGATCTTCCCATCGCAGAGGCGGGCGTCCCTGACGCCATCGACCTTTCAGTGATTTCCGCTCGAATACCTTTTTGGCTGAAGCATTATCATCCATTCGTGTAACATGAACTAACCAGCGCAGTCCTTGTAGTTGTATGCGCCGGACTAGGTCTGTGTCGCCGTATAGCTCGTACAGCTCGTGGCTCATTCGAAAACGAAAGTCACCATCCACGTTTAAAGGTCCAAAGATACGTCGGAGGATATTTCTCTCGAAAGCCCCTAAAATCGCCTTATCGGATGATGACAATGTCCATGCTTCAGCGCAATAGAGAAGCACGGGTATGATGAGGGTTTTGGAAAGGATTATTTTCGTGTGACGAGAGAGGTTCTACTCTTGAATTCCTTACTAGCCCAAAGTAACACCGGTTAACAAGATTAATCCGTCGACGTATTTCCATGCTGACGTAATTTTTTGTAACGTTGATACTGGTTCCCAAGTAAACGAAATCCTTTACAACTGCGAAGTTGTGGCTATCTATTCCACGTGGTGTCGTTTCCTTCCTTGTAGATATCAGGTATTTCGTCTTGTCCAGGCTTACCACCAAACCCATGTGTTCGACTCTTTTTCAATTTTTTAGAAACCTCCTATTCCTTTACCAGAATTTGCCGCAATGTGAATATCTGGTATCGTAGATTTTCCAGACCTTGAAACCACAACGATAAGGTCCAATCAGCTCATATAGGGCTTCAGTTCCAAGCACATTACGTTTGCCAATCCCTTGTATACAACGGACAAAAGGCTGATTCCGTGGGAATTGGAGCAGATTGCGGCATCTCTCAGCCTCTCCATCGTGTTAGCGATTTCTCTGTGTTTTTGCCTTTACAGAAAGATATAATTTTAATTTCCCTGACTGACTTTTTTGTCAGTCGCCCCTGGGCGGAGCATGGGGATCTCTATTAATAACTTTTCGAAGAGAACAGGGACCTAAAGTTTATAGCCGAATCCGAACGGCGGTGTATTGAATTAATAGAGATTTTCTTGGGCAAATAGCGTCTTTGAGCTAGCGATGCCAGTGCTAGGCAAATGCACCAGTGCCGCTGCGGGGAATCGAACCACCGACCATCGGGTCGCAAAGCGATGGCCACAGAGAGATGGCCTCGGCTGAAAACCTTTAGTCCGATGGTTCTCCTTGTCGTAGAACAGTCAGACTATAATTTAGTCGTACACCCTTAAGAATATTTTCATATTTTATAAAATGCACATTTTAACGGCCAAAATTTGAATTCTGGAATCTATGATAGAGTTTAGAGTTTCTTGCAGTAATAAATGAAACATTCGTCAACAATTGTTGGGACTGGAGAAATCTACTGGTATCTTTAGAGTCGGGCAGCATAACCGGTTGAACACTGTGAAAGTTAGGTAATGTACTGGTGATATCATTGTCAGGATGTATTCACGCACTATTTGCTTTAAGGCCAATACGCAGCGTGCAAAACTTTCGCACGGAATGATAAAACTTCATATAAAAAGAAAATCCCACATGTTCGCTCTTTCATGAACAGTTTTTCCCAAACGCCCATCCGTATGCTCATTAACGACTGAAGGATATGAAAACGTCAAGTTTTTTTTACATTTTTTACGCCATGTACAACGATTAGACCATATACTTTGTTAAATTACACTAGATCGGAAAATTATACGTTGTGCAGCCGAGTAATCTTTTAAACATTCATGATATGTTCTAATGTATGCTGCCATGTCTAATCTTGGAATCCCTGAGCAACACCAGCAGCTCCGAAACCTTTAAGACCAAGCGGGGTTTTATACAAGGCGACTGTCTCTCTTGTATGCTCTTCAACCTCTTGATGGAGAGCATTGTAAGGAATGCCGGAGTACATCGGACGGGCACAATACATACGAATGAATGTGTGTCATCATTGGTCGAACCACGTCACTAATGCTTCTGGAGCAATCGAAAAGGAATCGGCGAATGTGGGTCTCGCGGTGTGCTCCAGCAGGGAATCCCGACGTTTTGATTCTTAGCTGACAGCAGGAAGCTATTGAAACGTTCAAGGAGCTTATATACCTTATCACCTGGCAACAACAAAAATGTCAGCCTGGATATTAAGCGACGGATAACTCTTGCCAACAGGTGCTACTTTGGGCTCAGTAGGCAAATGAATAGCAGAGCTCTCTCTCTCGACAGACGAAGTAAACACTTAACAAGACGCTCATCCATTCAGTGCTTCTATATGGTGCTGATCTTCGCAAAATCTTCGAACCTGTGTGCGTTGAGGGTACCTTCCGTATTCGATGGAATGATGAGCTATATGATCTGTACGACAACATGGACGTGATAAGGCGAGGAGGAGGAAACACCAGCTCGTAAGGTATTCGACGCGGTAGTTGGCGGATACCGAAGGAGAGGACAGCAACGGATACGTTGGCGAGATCAAGTGACTGAAGCTCTAACATCACTTGGAATTACCAATTTGAGAAGGCGCGCACAAAGCAGGGACGCGTGGAGGCAAATTGTGCATCAGGCAGAGACCCAGTAGGGTTGTTAAAGTTGAACAGTAATAATAATAATGATATGGTCTAATTGGGAAGAAACACGGAGGATTTGCATTTAAGACTTTACCGAATCTATAGGAAACCCTTTGTTGAGGGCAGGTGTATGCCTGAAGGTTGGGTAAAACTTTACAAACGCCTTTTTACAGTGTGTTCTTATTCCAAATTTTGGTTTGCTGTAATATTCTAAATATACTACGTAAACACGATTAAACAATAAAAAAATTATATAAAGTACTTATCTATAGTTAGTGCGTCCCTTTACAGCTATTTCCTTCGCATTTTCCACTTACCAAAATAGAATAGTTTACGGCGATCGAATGCATTTCATTCAGGACACTATGCCTTGTGGTGTCCATTCATTCATCGAAGTAGCCAATTGTATAAGCACTTCCTGTTACCAAAAATTTGTATCGGCCAAAAATTTGTAACGCTTTTTTAGTTGCTGACACAATTGCAAGGATTCCTAAGGGATTGACACTTATCAATGGAGTGGCATAGTATTATGTTTAAAGTAGGCACACTCGTAGCTATTTACCTCGGATTCATTCATAGCTGTGGACTCTAGAAGATTCACAGCATGTAGGCGACTATTGTTCTTGTATTCCATATGATCTCAATGTCTATGAAATGCAATTTGAATTGTAAGGACATTTAAAAACTGCTTTCTAACATTTGTAACGCTCAGCTTTAGGTGGCAGATCAAAGAAACTTATGCACAATAGAACAGGATGCGTATTTTTATGCCAATATAAAAATTTATTCAAACAGTCTAAAAAATAAGTACAGATGTACATAATGTATACATTCGTGCGTATATTTTATACCCTGTAACTATAGGCACAAAGAGTAGACACACTAGGTTTGTGCAAAGCGATTAGGCTCCTCAGAGACACGAAACTTTACCAGCTGGTGCGCATAGTCCCTTAGAAGGTTAAGTTTGCCGAATTATATCAATATTTTACCCCGTTTTCCCCTGGTAGAACTTTACGCTTTTTAGCTAAATTTGATCTAAATCAGAGCCATGCATCGTGTTAACTTGCATTTGGACTTCAAAACTAAAAAAATTCGGACAAATTCAAAAAAGAAAAAATACAGTCAAAATGTATTACGGCGAAAATAAGCGAAGCGTATCACTTTTTGGTCGACCTCTTCGTTATCGATAACTGAATATTGAATTTTTCATTTTAAGACTGTTCTTTCTATAAGCCATAACTCCTAAGCGAATAAAGATGTCTACACAATTGTTTTTTTCCATGAAAGACAAAATTTTGGGTTGGAAAAAATAAATTTTGATATTTTTTTTACGTAGTTTAGCATTTTTTTTTTTAATTTTAAAATTCATATGTAATTTGCTACTTCTAAAAAGGTGGCTAATGCGCGTAAATTCACTGCAAAAAACAAAAAATAAAAAGTTGGTATCTCCTATAACTGAGGAAGTTATGTTAAACAATACCTACAACTTTTCGGAATCAAGTATCATGTAGTCGCCATTGCACATTGGGCCAGAAAGCCGATTTTTTGGCATAAATTCAAAATATTCATAGAAGCAAATTCGTTTTTTAACATTGCCATTTTGTAGTCAATACCCTAGTTACAAAAAATTAAAAAATATTATTGATTTTATTGCAACCCTGAAGTTTTGGCAGCCCTTCAAAGTTACATGTTCGAACAGCAGCGCGTTGCAGTAAAAACGGCGCGAAATTTTTTGTTAACTTTGCGAGCTTGTATATTTATTAATTTTAAATATAAAGATAATATTAATAATGGTAAATAAAGGTACGGGTATGTAGAATGTTTATGTTAAAAAGGTGTTTCCTTATATTTGTTAATTTGTTTTATATGTGTATGGTTTTGTGTTGCCTTTAATTAGAGAAAACTTAGCCAACTTGGCCGTCTATTATGGAATAAAAAATAACTTTCTGCAAGCTTCTGCAAAAAAGTATTAATGTAACATAAAAGTACAAAATATATACTAATTTACCCTTTTTATGCTTTTTGCGGCTTTTCGGGTATTGCCATTTTGAAGCTAAGGTTAATTTCTGCTATGCAACGCTGCTGAATATCTGGAATGACAATATTCGAAAGGCATCCGATGTTTCGCGCTGAATATTTAATCAACTTAAAGACTACAACTTAAGCGCAGAGGAAAAATATGAAATTAATGCAAAAATAAAAAATTTTGCTATTTATATCCAAAGAAATTTGCCAAAATGCGGCAGAAATTTGAGTACTTAAGGAAAACACTCCAAGTGGCTGTCGTCAAAAATTATATTTTTTTTATTCGATAGCTTAGGTTCCACATCTTCAACCAAGCCTATAAGGTAATTTTTAAACACAGTAGGAGGACGTCCACCGATGGAATATGCTGAACCACGTTTAAATTGAAAGTTAGCATCCGATTTAGCAGATAAACAACGCCACAACACTTGTGCACGCTGCTGCAGTTTCGGTCAAAAAATTAAATGAAAAAGACACGGCTTTAATATTGAAAAATACTTTGCTTGCTTCAAATGGCCCAAATCGAGTAAGAAAAAACCTTTTTGTTTCGGAGCACCCTTAACGCCCAATGAGGCTTTTTTGCGTTTTTGCTCGAAAACTCCTTTGGAAAAAGCCAATATTGCAACATTCAGGAGCTTTATAAAAGCCGATCTTCCGATATTTATCCCAGTTATAATGAAATATGAGAAGCCAAATGTAGGCCTTTGGAAATTATGGTAACCGATAAATAACAAATTTGCTCAAAGCAAAAAAATACTATTACCGGCAGCTGTGATTGACCTTTCAGAACAGCAAAATTTTAAAAATAATTGTGATAATTATGTCCTAAATAATAATTATAATTTTACAAAATTTAGTTTAACACTTCCATATATGATGGCACTGATCATTCTGAAGCCGAAAATGAAAATCTCTTTTCGTCTGAAATATATGTGGAAATCGACTGTTAAAAATTGATTGCACCTTGCTTTATTCGAATTTTTCATATAATTTTTAAACTTGAATATAAATCGGTATAAATAAAACTTAATTATAAATATAAATTTATAAATCGCGTCAGTAATAGTGCTTCAGTAAAAAATCACACCCAGCAAAAATGCACCTTATATGGGCGGTGGGAGTGGGCGTGGCCGGATCGGTCTGAAATTTATCTCAGTTCTTATATATGTCATTACAAACAACTACACAAAATTTCATGCCTGTAACTTTATTTTTCGAATTTATGCCAAAAATTTGGCTTTCTGGCCCAATGTGCATTGGATCAATCGATCAATAAACACGTTTTTGGGTCAAAGTTAATTTTTTTGCTTTTGTTTATAAAGATATCGTAACCAAGTTGGGAATCAAAAATTTTTTTTGAGTATTTAAGCAATGAATCGAATTTGATTGTAATGTGATGGTACACGTTATCTTGAAGTCTTCCCTGCCCGACTTTAACGTACTCCATTTTTGTTTTATAGCAGGACAAAAAGGTAATGTCCGCAACTTTGGTTTTTTTAATTTTCGGATGAACCTGAACACTTATAGTCTTCAACAGACCTAATTTGAAGCTCTCAATTATTCTTCTTCCACGTATAACTCCATAACTACGTCCGTTTTTTGTAACGTCCGCAACGGCACTTTCGTAATAAATAACTTTTTTCCGAAAAATAGTTGAGTAAAATTTTAAACGTCATTTGAAAGAACTCTCAAAGAACTTTTTTTTGCTGAAAGTTGTATGGCCATATCTCATTCAGATGGTATTAAAAAATGTGCGTACGAATGTAACGTTTGCAACGCGGGAAATGCTCATATGCAGGCCCGTAGCCAGGAGTATCCTCGAAAGTAAAGTAGTAATAATAATTATTAATTATAATAATGATTTGAGAGGTTAAATTTTGACAAAATAGGATTAATGTTTATTGTTAGAGTTGTTCTTTCTCAGTTTTTTTTGGCAAAAGGTCAATCAATTCATCTGGATCAATAGCAATATCACAGTAGACATCTGTGAGCCATTCCACTTATAAGTAAAGTTTTCATTTGCTTTAAGAACGAAAACGATCTTTGCAAACTAGCCGCTGACACTAAAGAAGAAGCCGAAATTGTATGAAGATAATTTATTCCGCGAAAGGACAGTCTGTCACAGCACTTCAATAATTACAAGTTTAAATTTTAAACCATTCGGCTTTTAGACACAGACATTTGAGAAGGGAGCCGACTTTTTTGTTAGCAGCTACTCCGCAAGAAAGCATTTGGAAGCTGGGACGAACATCTTCTAATTGATGAGTCGATGCAACGAATAAGCTTCGAGACTGTGAAATACTACTTTGATCAAAAATCTATCGGAACCATCACCGTTTGGCGCTCTCAGTCATCCGATCTTATGTATTTTTTTCTTAAATTGCCACATCTGTCATTGAAATTATTGTTGTTGGATGGTATTCGTTTCGTTTTTAGCCAAATGGTCATGGATAACGATGGCATTTTTTTTTTTTTAATTCTAAAAAATCGAAAGTGGCGGCTCTTTTACAAATGTCAACCTATCAAGTTCAAAATTTCATAGAATGTTAATGACAGATTTAATTTAAGAAGAAAAAAAAGAGAAGCTGTTAGCAAAAAATACAGCTGTAACAGAGATTTCATGCATTTTCGTGGAGTTTCCAATAGCAAGAGCGATTATTTTTGATGAAATACAGAAAATGAAAGACTCAAGCTTAAGACTTTTTCAAATACAACGAAACTTACTGGAAATATCTTTTCTGTATTTTTGCCAAAAGAGTTAATGCTGTATCAGTTATCGTTAAAGCTGATGGCGATACATTTATAAGTTCGGAAAATGTAATGATGCTGTCATGTCTAAAAATCTTGAATTGCATAGTCCAAAAAGTCGTTCATTTTACTTTTTGAACCACATTCCCTTTATTTTTATTAGAGGATAGCGCTGGCTTTAGAATGATTCCGCATTGAATTTGGAACTTGTTTGACGACCCAAAAACAGATTGTCATAATATTAGACTAAACAAGGTTCAAAGAGTCAATTGCACTGACAATAACTTTTACCTTCGTATAATGTTGTTTTGTTCTTATTTGAACTCCAGTCAATTGACTAGACATATTGCTGCTCCCTCATATCCTTGTCCCACCAACTTGAACATATCGAACTGAAGCATGGACAGATTTTCAGACGATCGATCTTGAATTAGGATAAGAATACATAGTGTTTCCATAATCATAATGATACAT
>JAECWU010000375.1:0-13825 GCA_018150985.1 Chymomyza costata | reverse complement strand
CGGCAAATTAAAAAAAAAAGAAATCAGTCGAATTTTGCACCAAACAATTTTTTTGACCGATCGGTCCTATGGGGACTATATGATATAGTCAACCGATTTTGATCAAATTTAGTACACTGATTGGGAACTATAAAAAACTTCCGACTGCCAAATTTGGTTCCGATATCTTCAAAACCAAACGAAACGCAATGAATTTTGTAAAAAAAGCGTTTTTTTGACCGACTGTTCCTATGGGAGCTATATAATATAGTCAACCGATTTTGATCAAATTTGCTACAGTGCTTGGGTACTCTAAAAGACTTCTTAATGCCAAATTTGCCAACAATATCTTTACAAACAAACGAAACGCAACGAATTTTGTACAAAAACGATTTTTTGACCGATTGGTCCTATGGGAGCTATATGATATAGTCAACCGATTTTGATCAAATTTGGAACAGTGCTTGGGAGCTCTAAAAAACTTCTTAATGCCAAATTTGGTTACGGTATCTTCACAAACAAACGAATCACAACGAATTTTGCACAAAACACGTTTTTTTGACCGATTGGTCCTATGGGAGCTATATGATATAGTCATCCGATTTTGATCAAATTTGCTGCAGTGCTTGGGAACTCTAAAAAACTTCTAAATGCCAAATTTGGTTACGATATCTTCACAAACAAACGAAACACAACGAATTTTGTACAAAAAAATATTTTTTCGACCGATCGATCCTATGGGAGCTATATGATATAGTCAACCGATTTTGATCAAATTTGGTACAGTGCTGGGGGTCTCTAAAAAACTTCCGGTTGCCAAATTTGGTTATGATATCTTCATAAACAAACGAATTATCCATCTAAAGCTTTTGCTTTTTTTCGAGGTCCTCTGAAACACCCCTATGGGAGCTATATAATGTAACCCCGATATCAGAAAAATAAAATAAACTTGTCTCCTATGGATTTGACTATGTTTAAGCATTGCATTCACGAGATAGAGTCTCCAAATTTGATTTGTGGCCATGGATGCTAAATAAAGAAGGCAGCATCATCCTTTTCAACGATTTTCGTTGGAAGCCGTTTAAAAATTTTATATTATTCTGTTTGGTTTTGTTAAGAGAAGTTTTTGTGTGAAATATGCCATTTAAAAGCCTAAGAGATTAAGTTTTGCTTACTTGTCACTACAATACATATTTTCTGATCTTCAACTGCAAAGAAATTTCAATTTTTATTATAATATAATATATATATATTATAACCTTCAAAAACCTTTTTATGTTTTTAAACGTTTTGCAAACAAAACGTTTGCAATTCCAAAAAGTACAGACAAAACAATTCCTTTTTCGCTCTTTAATGTGTTTTGATCAGAGCTGGGCAGCTCATAGCCCAAACGGGCACACTTACTTCGTGCATTTACACAGACACGAGGCCGAAGCAAGCCGAAGTCGTCAATTTGAGCACAGCAGAGAGTAATATTGTTACTCAGCTCAAGTTTGTACGTTGTGTGCGTACGTTCTCACAATGACATATGTATATATGTGGCCCCCGTTAATCCGTTGTGAAATAAATCCAACAGGGACGACGTTTAATATGTTGTTTATTGTGATTAAACTGATTACTTAAATATTAACAATGATGCTTAAACTTGTATGTACTTTGCTCTGACGTTATTACGTATGTGTGTGTATAGGAGGAGATACCGGCAACGACTGTTTCTGTGTGCCCGCGACATTTACTTGCTTACTCGCTTATCGTTGGCTACTCTCGATAGACTACTCGCTCATTATCGATGCTCATTATCGGTTCCCACATTCGGCCCTCCTGACATGGGATTCGTCCCGAATTCCTTCATAAATTCAGCAACAGTAGATGTTTTGCAAGGCCCTTCTCCATCCCCAACTTTCTCTACGTCATACCGTCCGTGTTTTCGAATCTTCACAACCTTATACGGACCAAGATATTTACCTTTTAACTTCAGCCCTGTTCCATACTGAGTGCGTTTAATCGCAACCAAATCATTGATGTTATACTGTTTGTCCACTTTTCTCCTCAAGTCATACACCCGTTTGTTTTCCTGTTGTATCTTCTCGATGTTATCCCTTGCTTCCCTACGCACTTTATCTCGTTCTTCGTCTAATTCGTCCATGAGAGACTGATGTACCAGCTCCCTTATATCTAACATATCTGAGCAACGCATTTCAACGCCTGTCAAGATTTTGAAAGGTGTTTTTCCAGTACTTCTCGGCTCAGTATTATTTATTATTTGCTGTACTCTACCTATATGCCTGTACCATAAACCTGGACTTTCCAAACTCAATTTTGACAACATAGGCACAACGATCTTATGCATCCGCTCTACTTGCCCGTTGCCTCGTGGAACACCTGTAGTTATTAAGAAATGCTGAATACCATGCCTGTCGCAATATTCTTTAAACAAGTTCGACGTAAACGCCGCACCCCTGTCTGACACAATCTGTATTATTTCCACTTCCATTTGAGACGGAACGACAATCAACTCTCGATCTGGATCTTTGAACAATATTTCGTTTGCAATATAAAAGTCTTCGTACCCTTTGCTCTCAACAAGACTTCTCACAACTCTTGTCCAATCGTCTACTAACTGCGCTTCCTTTAATCGATGCTTAACACTGTCTGTCAAAACAAAACAAGTAACTCGACTCAACGCATCCACATGTCTCATCTTTGTGCCCGAACGATGCTCTATTTGATAGTCAAAATCCTGCAAAAACATTGCCCAACGTGCTACTCTTAACGGAATTTCTTTTTTCTTCATTGTCATGGCAAATGCATTACAATCCGTTATGATCTTAAACTTTGTTCCCAGAACATATACGCGCCATTTTGTCAAAGCTCCTATGACCGCCAGCACTTCAAGTTCGTATGAGTGATACTTCTCCTCGCAAGGTTTTGTCTTACGGCTCATGTACATAACTGGATGTAACATTCTATCCTCTGAGTCCCTCTGCAGAAATACAGCCCCAAAACCAAACTTACACGCATCTGTGTGTATTTCCGTTGACAATTTTGGATCATATAACTTTAAAACTGGATTACTAGTCAATGCCACTTTCAACTGTTCAAACGCCACCTGCTGCAATTCCTTAAACTCAAACTTGGAATCTTTTCGAAGCATATCGGACAATGGCTTAGCAATCACTGCGTATCCTTCTACAAATTTTCTAAAATACGAGGTTAAACCAAGAAAACGTTGTAAAGCCTTTTTGTCGCGAGGAATCGGAAAATTTGATACAGCCTGAGTTTTCTCCTCACTCGGTTGAATAGTACCCTTTTCAATAATATATCCCAAGAAATTTACTTTTCTCTGCAAGATCTGGCATTTACTCCAATTAATCTGTAACCCATTAAATGCTGCTACGGCAAGTACCTTTTGCAATTTCTGCAAACCCTCTTCAACATCCTTACTCGGGATGATAATATCATCCATATACACAACTGCATCTCCACTTTGAATCAACTCTCGCATGACTGACATAATAAATCTGGTAAAAACTGCGGGCGAATTAGATATACCAAATGGTACAAACCTAAACTCATACTGCCCCTTCTGCGTTACGAACGATGTGTACTTTCGGGACTGTTCTTCGACTGGTACGTGGAAATAGCCATTCTTCAAGTCCAATGTAGTAAAAATCATTGCCCCCTGCAATTTATCTATAACAGTGTCCATTTGAACCATAGGAAAATTATCGCGCACTATTTTCTCATTCAGTTTTCGATAATCACAGCAAAGCCGCTTTCCGTTTTTCTTCGGTGCCAGCACCACAGATGCAGCATAATCCGAAGTACTCTCTGTTACTATCTCTTCTTTTAGCCACTCCTCAACTTGTTCATCTACTATTTTTTGTTCACTCTCCGCTAAACGCCTTGGATGCTGGTAAACCGGCAACTCATCCGTCAACACGATCTTCATCTTCACGGGGCTATCTATGTTTCTCTTTGGTCTATACTCATTTATCATACACTTAACTTCGGTAGCCTGCTTCTGAGACAGATCTGACAATGCTATTTCAATTTCATTCTTCTCCAAACTCAACGTACAAATGGATTTAAGCTCATTTAACAGCTCAGAACAAGGTCCACTGTTATTCTGACCTTTGTTTTCATTATTCGTGTCCTCTTTGCGAATAAACGTCGTTCCATGTTCAGTCACCATCATATCAACAGCTTTCGAAATCGTTTTCCCTAAAATCGCTTCAAATTCCATATCCTCATCAGCTATGACGAAAAATTCGAGATCCATGTCAATATTCTCAATGTTTACAGGAATCGTTACACTTCCAAACGCTAATACCTGAATACCGCCAAAACCCTTTAAACTTCTCTCCGGTCCCACCAAATCTGCAAGACCCAACTTCATAACAGTGCTTTTAAGCATCACACATACTTCCGCTCCAGAATCTAAAAGCCCTTGGAAACTTCCTTTCGAGTGCACTACGCGCTTCATTTCTAACCCGGAACCAATAAACATGCCTGTTGCATCTGCTTTTGTGTCAACCCTTACTAAATTCGCCACCTTTTCTGCCTTTACCTGCACTGCAACTTTACACTGGGTCGCCTTATGCCCTGTTTGATTGCATCGGAAACACTTAAAATCATTTTTAGGACAATCTTTACGCAAATGTGATTCGTCCCCACACTTGAAACATTTTTTTACCCTTTCCAATCCTTTTTCAGTATCATTATCAAACCTACTCAACTGCGTGTCATATTTGCTTAACGGCTTAAACGAGCCACGCATCTTTTGATATGCCTCAATCTGCATCTTTAATTGTCGTATGTTTCTAGCCTGATAGAGCATTGCTTTGTTTGTCCTGCTGTCCGGAATTCCGTTCACAAAATATTCTATCAAACTTTCTTCGTCTAAATCAATCGGCTTAGCTATCTCCATTAGGGAATACAAATACTCATGCAAAGTTTCATTCTTTTTCTGCTGCCGCTTACCAAGTTTACGATGTATCTCAGCCGAAGACACTCTTACACCAAATTCATCGATCAATACAGCTTTCAATGCATCCCAATTACGAATATCACGCTGGCTGCGTACAAACAACTTTGCTGCCCCACAGAGTAACTGTTTTGCATAAATAAAAACTTGTAACTGACTCCATTCTACAGTCACTGCACATTCTTCGAGTTCCTCTATCCACTGATTAATGTCTGGGGAATCAGAACCTGAGAATTGCGAAACACTCCCTTCTACATCTTTCAATGTAAACCAAGACCTATTTACACCAGGAGTTTCTGTTGGACGAGTCTGGCGTACCTCACTTAAACATGCATCACCACCCAAACGCGATGGACTTTCGTTAACCGTAGTGAAGGACACTTCCTCAACATCCGTTTCCTCAATACTGCCTGTAACCGCCGACAAACCATAATGAGCGAGCAACCTATTTTGAAGTTCCAATTTTCTTCCACTTGTACTTAACTGTAGCTCACCTAACTTTTCGCGCAAGCCTGCCACTAACAGTGCCAAAATCTCCTCTCTATTCATTTTACAACCTTGTATAATAACTTAATGGTATTTATCAAAAGTATACAAAATGAAATTCAAGACTCTAAAACTTTGCCAACACAGCAAATTACAATCGTTCAATGTCAACGCTTCTCAAACTTTACCAACACACTGTTATTTAACAGCTTATTAAACCAAATATCAATGTTAAACTTAACACTATGTTAATCAACAACAAAATTCAAATTCTAACAGTTTGTTCTGCAATTTTTCCGCCACTCACCAACACATGGATATCAATACAACCTCAGTCAGCTTCTCTCGTCCAGTGTTGCCATTTTGGTGCTTTTGGAGCTAGATTTAGCTCTTTTTTTGGAAAATTGCTCCGAAAATTCGGTTTTAGCTCCTAGCTCTTTTTTTAGCTATTTTGAAAATGTTATAGCTCTTTTTTAGCTACAAAAAATTTTAAGTATAGTTTTATATTTTAATGATTAATTTATCAATTTTTGCGATTAATTCAATAAATTCAACGCCTTTAATTTTTTTCCGATGATATGGCATCTTCGGTAGCCATGAACGATTGTTACATACTTTTATCGATTATTATTCAAAAAAGTTCCATTTCTAATTGTAAAATTGGTGTCCGCCATAATAAAATGGAAAGGTAAGCAAAATTGTTTATGATTTAATTATATTGTAAAGACATTATGAATATGTATTTGCAGATTTTTGAAAAAGGGATTACAGGAAACCCATAGCGAAGGCGATAAGTCAGCAGTGAGCTCGGAAAGCTCAGACGAGAATGAGTGCCCTGTGAAGCGAACAAGGTAAAATCTGAAGTTTATTTAAAAATAAAATATATAATAAATATTATTTTATGTTTATAGAATATACAAACAGAAAATTCGGACTCCCTGGCTTACCGATAAGCGTTTTAACGCATGGCTTGTTCCAGATGGAAATGATGTTAGCTGCAAGTACTGTCACTGTCGTCTTAAGCCGAAATCGCACGGCATTATTCGACATGCAGAAACAACAAAGCACAAAAATGCAGCTTCACCGTTTGTGTCTGGTAGCCAGCCTACAATTTCATTTCCATCAGCAAAACCAACAGAAATGCACAGGGCGGAATTGGCGAATGCCTTGTATATAGCGGTGCATACTTCGATAAGAGTGGTTGATGACCTGACAATTTTGCAAAGCTCTGTGTTTTCAGATAGCAAAATTGCATCAAATTTGAAGCTACGACGTTCAAAATGTAGTGCTCTTATTAAAAATGTACTGCATCCTTATTTTAAAACATTGCTGGTGTCCGACATTGGTCAAAACAAGTACTATAGCCTGATCGTTGATGAAGGAACAGACATTAGCGTTAAAAAATACGTAGGTATTGTAATCAGGTACTACAGCAGCACAATGAAAGCCATTGTGAATACTTTTTTGAAGCTTGCGGAGTTGAACGACTGCACGGCGGAAGGAATTGTGTTAGCTATTTTGAACACATTAAAAGATTTCAATTTGAATGTTGAAAACATGGTAGGCATAGGAACGGATAATGCTAGCGTAATGGTTGGTATTAACAGAGGAGCTTTCGCTCGCCTTAAGGAATATAATCCCGATATTACGCTTGTTCCATGCATATGTCACTCTATACAACTAGCTGTGTCCGCAGCATCTAAGTGCATACCTAGCGAGATCGAGTTTATAGTTTCCGAGACCTACAATTGGTTTTCAAAATCGGCGATGCGACAAACATAATACGAGTCATTATTCTCCGCTATTAACGATGGTCTCCATCCACTCCTGCAGTCAAACGGATAGTTGACCAATGGCTAGAACTCAAAATCCATTTCGGCATAGCAGCTTTGCACGAATCGTGCCACAAAGCCCAGCTTCTTTCAAAAATGTATACTGATGAAAATTTAGCATATTTGCAATTTTTAAAGCCCATATTAACTCAAGTACAAAAGGTAAATAAACTTTTTGAAAGTAATGTAGCGGATCCCACCAAATTGTTTTCCGAAGTCGTGTATTTAATTTCGAGCTTATGCAACGGTATAGTGTCACCTTCTGAAAATTTCGATCCTATAACTTCTGAAGTAACAATTTTTTTGGCTCCCACTCCTTACTTTCATTACAATTTTGAAAAATTTCTTGGAGCAAAAAAAAACGACGGTATAATAAATGAGAGTGCAGAAAATAAAATTCGAATGACATGCCGCGACTTTGTTGTGAAATTAATTGCACAATTGAAGCAACGTTTGCCAAATAATGTAAAAACTCTTAAAAATATTGATTCTTTTTCTATTGATTATTCTGTAAAACTTATCAAGCCAAAGATATTTGATCATTTTAAAAGTGAAAAATCTAAGTTCACCCTGGATGAAATTACTTGTATAGAAGTTCAATGGCGTGACATATATTTATATAAGTGAAACAATTTAAATACAACACTAGAATTTTGGATAGAAGTTAGGGAGTTCAAGAATTCAGTAAGTGAAAATCCATTTAACGAACAGGTAAATTTTGTTTTTAGTCTTCTTATACTACCGCTCAGCAATGCTGAAGTTGAAAGATCATTTTCCATGATGAACATTATAAAAAATAAGCAAAGGAATATAATTAATTTATTTATGTTAAACTCGCTGTTGACTGTAAGAAGTGGCCTTAAAAGACTAAATAAATGTTGTCATGATTTTGCAATAAATGATGATCTCTTAAAGTTAATGACTGCAAAAAACATTTACGACTGTAACAATAGCGATTCTTCTTCGGAAGATGAAATATTTGATCTCAATATGTAATAGCTATGTGATATAATTGTACTTGCAAAGTATTTTTTTAATGTAAGCGTTTTGTTATACGGGTACAGACAAATGTGCAAAATTGAATTTTAGTTTATTTAAAATGAACAGATAATGTTGAACATATATATAATTTTTTGTTTTTTAGCTCTTAAGTATATTAAAATGTAATATGATAGTAAAAGAATATAAATGTTCATAAACATATAAAAAATAAATTTAGCTCTTTTTTTAGCTCCAACAAAATTTTTTTAGCTCTTTTTAGCTCGTTTTTTCACCATTTTAGCTCCAAAGCAAATTTTTTTTCTGGCAACACTGCTCTCGTCACTCTCGCCTGTCTTAGCATCGAACTTGACCCACCAGAAACACACCACAGCTGCTAGCCTTGATTCGAACTCTCTCTCTCTCGAACTCAGTTGCCCCCACACGCCGTTGCTCTCTGCTTCTGTTGTCTCTGTCTTTCTGCCGCCGGACACCTGCGATCGCACTCCGTAATGTAACTGACCTTGCAGCAAACACCAACGAATTTCACAATCCTAGCAAATTCAATGTGACGCTCTGTTGCCTTCTCTTTCGCACTCAAGCTGCCAACGCTGTTTTTTAAGCTGCTTTCGCCTTATAACTTTATTGTTGTTGCAATAATAGTTATTAATTTTCCTTCTGCAACTTTGCGATTTCTGCAACAATTCACTCCACTCCAGCACAACACATGTAACTCAATGTTCAGTTAATTTATACACAGTTTAGCAGTTTGTAATCAATTTTTTATCCCGGTTGAGCCCCCAAAATTGTGGCCCCCGTTAATCCGTTGTGAAATAAATCCAACAGGGACGACGTTTAATATGTTGTTTATTGTGATTAAACTGATTACTTAAATATTAACAATGATGCTTAAACTTGTATGTACTTTGCTCTGACGTTATTACGTATGTGTGTGTATAGGAGGAGATACCGGCAACGACTGTTTCTGTGTGCCCGCGACATTTACTTGCTTACTCGCTTATCGTTGGCTACTCTCGATAGACTACTCGCTCATTATCGATGCTCATTATCGGTTCCCACATATATATTTAAATATTGGCAATCAACGCATTTTATTAATTCAAAAACTAATTAAATATAATAGGTATAAATAGAATTAAATATAATTTAATATTAGGAAGTTACCCATGATTTTTTTTATTTTCATCTTATGTATACATCAAATATTTTGTGTTTTTATACCCTGTACCTGTAGGTACAAAGGGTATACTAGATTTGTGCAATGTATGTAACGGCAAGAAAAAGGCGTGGCAGACCCAAGTCCTTTTTACCAAAATGCTTATCATAACCTTGGGTAGCGATTGAGCCATGTCCGTATGTCCGTCCGTCTGTCCGTCTGTATGAACACCTAGATCTCGGAGACTATAAGAGCTAGAGATACGAAACTTTACCAGCTGATGCGCATATTTTCTCAGAAGATCAAGTTTGTTGAATCATGTCAATATCTTTCCCCGTTCTCCCGTAGCAGAGTTTCGCGGTTTTTAGCTAAACCGTTTAATATTTTAATCTGAAACTAAACAGAGCGATGCGTTGTGGTTACATGCATCTGTGTGTAAACAAAATCGGATAATTACAACAAAAGTTATAGTCTACAATGTAAAAATTTCACCTCCGCGTCAATATTTGACTCTACGTAATAATAGTAACAAATGATCTAGAACCACCAATTTTGGTAAGCTGATTCATGTGCCTCTAATGAACAAATCCACATCCAAATTTTACCAATGCAGCCCCCCCACACCCCGCAATCAATTTACCGTGTTTTCACACACCCTTCAACATATCCCCTTGAAACTTACCCCATATACTTTAAATAACGTAAATTTCGATTTTCATCAAAATCGGTTAAAATTTGCGGAACTTATAGGTAGTGATGGGAAAAAAAATTCATTAATCGATTAATGAATCATATGATTAATTGAAACAGAGCGATTATTAATTGCAATTAATCGAAGGAAAAGAAAAATAATCGAATAATCGAAGGGTTTTTCAATATTTTAACTAAACCGTGTAATTTTGTAGTATGTTAATATGTAAATATGTAATACAAATGCCTTATATAAAAAAATATATTTTTATTTTATTTGTTCATTACTAAATTCAGGAACAATAGTTTTGACAGGCCCGAGTTCGTTAACCTATTCCTCTATTCAGTGGCAGTAGCACCTGCCTTTGAAAAGAGGTGCTCTGCTGGTACCGAAGTGCCTAAAAGATAACCATACCGACGAGCTATTATATAAAGCTTAGGGTACACCGCTCGCATTTCCTCCCTCCCAGACATTTATGACATTGCGCATCAGTTCCAAAACGGGAGCATTCAAAAAAAAACTAAGCTCGTCCTGAATTTGGGTTGGGTCGTTGTCTTTTTTTCGATGTTTGTGAGCCAGCGACTTCTGGTGGGCCCATAAATCAAATTCAACATCACCAGTAGAGGATCCATCACACTTGCTTTGAGTTGGAGCCATAGTTGGTAAAATATTTGCATAATTGTCTGTCCCAAGCTTTTATTTTGCGCGAAAAAATGTAGTGATAATCTTTCGATTATTTTAGCAGCTTATCGATTAACGTTTCGACTAATCGGACCCCCGTTTTTCTATACAATTAAGTCGTTAATTGAAAGAAAATAATCGATTATTGTGTATCAAATGATTAATCGTCCCATCACTACTTATAGGTATCAATATCATTTTGCACCAACAAAAAAATGTTCCAATTGGAAATTCTTAGTAAGAATATGCAGGAATAAATCTTTTTTGAGCAAAAAGGTACAGGGTATTACACTGTCGGGCACCGCCTCGACTGTATTACATTTTTTATTTTCAGTTTTATATGTACACCAAATAACTTGAATTTCAACTTAATATTTATTACAAATAATTGTTTTTTTATTTAAAAGTTTTGTAAAGAAAAATGAGTGTATTAGAAATAACGATAAAAAAATCCAAACTTCGTGCAATCAGCAATTGGATTAATAAGAAGGCTGGAGAAACGTCACGATTGAATCGTTTTTGCGAATCCTTTTTTAAGCCGCCTGAGAGGCCTAGCGGGAAGTAGACTCTTTGCCATTTCACTGCTATGACATTCTCTAAAGTTTATCAAAGACCATGTAAATCGGTTAAGCTGTTCTAAAGCTCAAATGATCATATGCTATTTCCAATTTGTTATAATTTATAACTAATTGAATGATTAATCAGCATTTCATCCGCATAATCTTAAAACAAAATTTTTGTTTACTACTTTAATATGAGAAAATTAAAAACTAATTCATAATTATTTACACAGACAACTAGAGCACAGGTTCCTTTCCTCAAGACCATAAATCATGACATTAAATCTATTATATTGACCATTAAAACAAATTTGTCGACATTTGCCATTTGGAGTCAAAAATGCCACCACCATTGGAGTAGTTCGCTAGCCATTGAAGCTGGAGCCGGAGAAAATGATTGTACAGTGTGCACATAAATCAGCGTAAATAGACAGGAAGCGCCTTAAAATCTGAATCTTCTATTCAAAAGTGCGTCTGCCATACATTTATTTGAAATTACCATAAATGTTTTCCCTTGCCCCCCATCCGCCATCAAGAAAAGTAGCCAGTCAAGGCGTTTGCCTAAAAGCTATTGGCCCCTTGTCCATTTGTAATTTCCAGACAATTTATCAAACAAGCAGCAGAAACTGGCAGAAAGAACAGAAAGCAGAAGGCACAATCCGAACATGGGCAGTAAAAGCTGAAAGATACATAGAATTGAAATGGCGCAGAAAATTTTCGCCAAAACGCTTCAAGTGGCCGTGGCAAGGAGCAACAAAGGGAAAGCAGATTGTCCAAGGAGCACATTTCTTCAAAAATTCTTCTGGCCTAAAGTTTTGCAAGTTTGAAGATGCCATTAAGAGCAAAATAAAAATCGGAAAAAGGTTGAGCGCCACTTTATAAATTTCTTAATGAAACTTTTAAGTTTTGTTTTGGCTTTGGCACAGACAGCGGCATCTATTGGTTTTAGTGTAGGAGTGGACTCAACAAAAAATTACGGAATACTGGAATGGCATTGAGGGCCTTAATCATTCCAAAAAATTCCTAAACTTCGATGCCAAAAGAGCGACCACTACTCTCACTCTAAAAAAGCAAAGTCTAAAGACACTCACTGAAGCACTAACGGGCCACTTCGCCTGCAAAAAACACCTACACAGAATAGGTCTATCAGATTCAGATACTTGCAGATTCTGCTGTGATGAGGAAGAGTCCATGGAACACCTGATCACAAATTGTGAAGCACTATGCCACAGGAGATACAAAATTTTAGGGGCGCACCTACTAGAAGATGTAGACCTACAGAAGCTCCCTGTGAAGGAGCTGGTCAACTTCCTCGACATACTAAATGTCTAAATACAAAGGGGTGCACAATAGATCAAATTGGTCGCAGTGCATAAAGGCCTATGCATTCACAATTACATTACAATTACATTAGTGTAGGAGTACGATGATACGATACTAAAAATTGTAAAATATAAAATTTAAAACAATTGCATTTGGTATGCTGGAATTAAAAACTTTTGACCCTAAGATCATACAACTTGAATTGACTTCAATATTTCGATGCTTATTAGCGCCACACATTTTTCATCAACAGTCGTGTTGCGGAAAACGTAAAAACCAAACCGAATAGTTTTATTCGGTTTCGGTTTTGCGTGCTTCGGATAAATTTGAATTAATGTTTCGCTTATTTTTCCGATAAATTCTCTTGTTGTGTTAGCGCGAAATTATTTTTGTTTGATACAAAACAGCTGACATGGCTGCCGCAACTCTGCACCCTTTTATTACTATCAGGCCTGTTCTAGATTTCGACTCGTTTTGAAAAGTCATAACGAGTGCATTCCGACAAATGATGTTCTAGATTTCGACTGAGTTCGAATCAATTTCGAATCGTTTTCATTTCGAGTGCTATCGATTACCTTTTGTATTGAACAGCTGTGTGATATCGATAAGTTCACATTGTAGAGTTGCCACAAGTTTTCGAACAACTAACTAAATAACTTATTTTTCTTTTTGCCAACATTTTTCTGAGCGAGAAATATTTTTTATTTATTAACTAATTTTGTACAATTTATTTTATATACATATTGTAAGCCATCCATTAATAAAATTATCTTCGAATTTACTTGTGCAACACGACAACATATAACTTTTCGAAGTTCTGTTTTGTCTAAATCCAGAACACCTTACTTTCATTCCACTCGTTTTGGTTTTGCATGTACACACAATTTCCATAGACATTTTTTGTAATAAAAATATATAATGAAAATTAACCTTGTTTCGTTCAAGTGAGCACATCTAAATTTTCTTAAAGCATTAAAAAATAATACAAAATGAATTTTAGTGGCATCAATGCGTTTATTTAAGTAAACAAAGCAAAATACTTTTCATTTCGACAGCTGTGAGCCAAACTTTTCAAAACGAGTCGACTCTTGTCGGAATCGAAATCTAGAACACCTTTCATTTCGATTCCGA
>JAECWU010000374.1:0-11914 GCA_018150985.1 Chymomyza costata | reverse complement strand
TACCAATTATTGAGGGTTTTCAATAATCCAGTTTTCCAATTAAGCAGGTTTAAAATTATAGTTGTCTCATTTACAGAGGCCCCCGAAATGTGCCGTTATTCCATTTTTAGAGGTGGAAATGTTAATAAAAATGCGTATTTTTGGTGTTATGAATTTAATTTAAGTATAAATGTACATACATAATGTATTGCGTCGACAAAAAAAAAAATAGTACGCTAAAGTTTATGACTTAAAGTAATCGATTATGTTTGTTTGAACTTGATTGCTAGTTGCTGAAACCTGTTTCTCGATAGAATAAATTTGATCAAAAATAATAGAATTATCAATATTTGACATTTCGAAATACTTGTGTAAAGTTTTTAAAGCTTCCATTGCCTCACGCTTTACTGGAGTCTCTTCACATTCTTTTTCTTCTTCCTCTTCTGTGTCCAAAGAAGAATACATAGCAACTATGTCATCATCATTGAGCTCTTCTGAAATGAGTACATTATCATCCATAGAAACGAAATCCTGAAAAGTCGCCTGCTGCTCATTTAAGTCATTCCTACATCTGGTAAATATTCTATCCCATTCTGGAAACGTTGCACAGATCTCTAGCTCCTCTTGTAGGCTCTCAGGTTCAGATACATTCGTCACTTTGAATGCAGCTTTTTTGAAGCAATTACTAATTGTGATTTTGCTAACAGAAAACCAAGCTTTTCTTGAAAATCTCATGACCTGGAGCATGTTGATTTCTGGGTTTTTATTCTCTTCTATAGATTTCAGAACATACTGAACAACTTTCTTCCTGTAATAAACCTTAAAGTTGTTGATAATACCCTGATCCATGGGCTGCTATATACTTGTGGTATTGGCGGGTAAGTACAATAATGTAACATAGTCTAATTTGGGCATATTGTTGTGAGCTGTGCAGTGGTCGACACACATAATGATTTTTTATTTTTGGGCCCTCATATCGGCGTTCACTTTTTTTAACCAATCTGAAAATAATTCAGCAGTTATCCAGGCCCTTTTATTGTTTTGATAATTAACAGGCAACGTTTTAATACCCTTGAAGCATCTTGGTCTCTTAGATTTTCCAATTAAAAGTAGTGGCAGTTTTTCAGTTCCAGACATATTCGCACTTAAAAGTACAGTGACTCGATCTTTACTCAATTTACCAACATGGCAAGGCTCACCTTTGAACGTAAATGTTTTATCCGGTAGACACTTGTAGAACAAGCCCGCTTCATCGGCGTTGAATACGTCATCGGGGGAATCGTGTAATAAAGCTGGAAGGTTTTTAATCCATTCATTACATACGTTATTGTCCACAGAATTGGTCTCGCCACAAACATTTTTGAATGCAATATTGTTTCTTTTCTTAAATCCCTCCAACCACCCATTACTGCCACAAAAATTATCAATATGGAGCTTACTTGCAAATTCTTTTTTTATAATTCTATACAGGGTTGACTTTGGTATGTTATTCTCCTTACACATTTCATCACGCGACTTTCCACAATCATAATCTGATAAAAGTTTTAATTTTTCAGATATTGATACCGTTTTATATTTACGTTCGGACATTTTGTACACTTTTATTCCCTTGCTTTTAGGTCAAAACCTGAGATGTGACAAACAAAGCGACGTATTGCGACGCTGACGTTGTTCGACAAGAGCCGAAGCCACGCACCATCAACTGTGTGTCTGTTGCTTAGCAACGTAGAAAATGTGAAGTGTCCATATTTTGATTGTGCCGACCACTGATGTAAACAAACACAAAATATGGACACTCACATTTTCTACGTTGCTAAGCAACAGACACACAGTTGATGGTGCGTGGCTTCGGCTCTTGTTGGTGTTGCTAAAACCTCATTAATTTGTCTCACTTATACAGGTAATTGAGCTACAGAGTCTCAATTATAGAGGTAGACATCGAAAAAGTCTGAGAATTCAAATCTCATTTAACCAGGTTCAAAAGGTCCCATTAACAGAGGTAATTTAATGGAAAAGAACCGGGACCTCATTGCAACTCTCAATAATAGAGGTTTCTCACTTATCCAGGTCCCAATTAACCAGGTTTCACTGTACTTCGTGAAATCAAAACGCCCGCCTCGAGAAAGTTTCTTAGAAATTGAAGAATATAAGTTTCAAGCTGTACAACAGTTTAAATATCTCGGTGTTGCGTTCTCAAGCACTGATGACTCGTCATGCGCTGTAAATGACCGTATTCAAGCCGCAAACAAAGCCTATTTTGTGCACTCAAAATTGTTTAAATCAAAAATGATCTCAAGAAATACGAAATTCAACATATACAAGTGCCTCGTTAGACCAGTGCTAACATATGGTTGTGAAGTTTGGACCCTGAAAGCAGCTGAACTAAAGCAGCTCAGCATCTTTGAAAGAAAAATTATGCGAAGGGTGTATGGTCCACTACGATTAAATGACGGCACATATCGACGCCGATACAATGACGAAATAGAAACCATGATGAGAGGCGAAACAATTGTACGGTTTATAAAGTCTCAAAGAATGCGATGGCTCGGCCACGTGCTACGCAGGAGCGACGAGGCACCGACAAAAAAACTCTTAGTGTACAGAGATCTAGGATGCCGAGCTAGAGGCAGGCCGAAAAAGCGTTGGATCGACGCGGTAGAAGCGGATCTGAATTCAATGAGGGTCCAGAACTACAAGCTAAAGGCGTTGGACAGGGACGCATGGAGAAAGATTGTGAAGGAAGCTTTGGCCCACTCCGGGCTGTGATGCTAATAATAATAAAAATATCAAAGTTACTCCCATAGAAATTCACATTCATTCGTTCACGCATTATTCATTCACGCATTGATTCATGCCCAAAAATACGCAATGCCCAACAATGCCCAAAAATGCATAATGCCACCTAAAAAGTTTTACTTCAAAAAAAACATACAAAATGCACAGCAAGACAGATAAAAAAAAATTGTTTTTGCCCACCCGTATGCTTTCTCGCTCTCGCTACAGTAGCAAAGGGATGTTTTCTCTTGCTCAGATGCACACATTTTCTTATGGATGCGTATAATGTATTTTGATTATTTAAAATTTTGTATGTACACTTTTTTTTCTTACATTAGCCTGTATAAGGAAATGGAAAATAAAATTTATTTTATTTAGAGCCAAACGATGTTTTCACTTCGAGCTTCCAGCAGAGAATGAACTAAAAAATTATTTTTCTCAGCTTAACACATTTTGAAACAAATTTGAAGGGAATACTTATTTTTCATAGATTACTGTGTTTCAAAAATTGTGTATTCGATTTTTATAAAGCAGTTTTACAAGCAAACCACCCCTGTTCACGTAATTGTTTGGTAACACCATATGGCATTAAGCTATCGATGCCTTTTAAAACATAGCAACGAATTATATAGTTAAATATATTTTCCTTTATATATAAATTAATGTAGTTTATTAATATTAAAACAAAAATTCCTGATAGTACAAAAGTACAAATTAATATTTGCTTAAAAGTGAACACCGGAACAGGCCCAATAATTTTCTGGGTATACGCGAAACAAGTTACTATGACATTAAAAAATTTTTTGTTTTGCTATGAAATTTAAAAAATCTTTATTCGGTGCTATAATATAAATTTAAATACTATTACTTTTAATCCTTCCAGCGAATCAAGAATAATTAATAAAATTATTATTTATTTATATATATATTCATTTAAATATATTTTACAAGAATATATTCAATAACTGCATTACTAGCAATGCCCACGCACAGCAAAATATATAAATAGTCCAATAGTGTATTAAAATTAAAACTGTGTAAATCTCATGTAGCATGGAAAACAAACTCCTTAAAGAAATGTATTATATATTATTTAATATCCATTGTTAGCTAGTGTTTTAAATGTATGTATATCTAATAAAATTTAATAATCACAAAGAAAATTGATTACAGTCGCTCGTGCATTTCTTCCTTCTTCTAAAAAATCATTCAATAAAAAATTGTATTTTCTTCCAATCCAATTTGCACAACTGTAATAAGTGGGAGCACGCAATGAATTTTTTTTTCATAAAGTGCTTATAATTCACAAGCAGTTTAAGCCTTACATACTGTAAATATTATTATTAAGTAGTCTGGACTTTTTTGATATTGTACGTATTTTCAAGTTTGTATGTATTATTAATTTTTTTATTTTTGCGTAATTTTGGCGACGTTGGCTGTAAAGCTGAGCTCGATATTCGATTTTGGAGTCGATTTTTTCGATCGATTCTCAAAAAGAAATCGATTAATCGCACTAAAACGGTAGGCGCTAGCAAGTTTAAGCCGCACATAATTACAGACATGAAAACCTATATACAAAAAGAATATTTATACAAAATTCACTCAAATTCATTTCCATATTTCATAAACGGAAACAAAAATTCAAAACTTAAAAGAAAACGAATAATTCATTTGATTCAAAATTTAATAAAAGAAAACATAATGATTAAGAAACAATTCATTTGATTTAAGACTCAAAACTTAATTAGAGAAACATAAAAAATAAGTAACAATTCTTTTGATTTCTTTGAGATCTAAAAATAAAACTAGTTTTTAGCAAAATTTATCCTCAACATTTTTTACTCGTATCCATAGTAAAATGGCAAGCTAAAACCCAAAATTCTTTTTTTGGTTTGTTTTCTCTTCATATCTGTTTATTAGACAATAATTAAATTTATTAAATATTAAAACCCAAAATGAGCTCCACAAATTTTTAAATGCAGCGGATTTCGAGATATGTATTTCGAAAACAAAAATTTGTCAAAACTAAAAAAAAAAAATCATTTTAATAGATGCGTTATCTAAAAGACTTTTTCTTTCTTCGTCTGCTTTCTGTTTATTTGCCGTTTTTTCGGATCGAAAAAAGTCTGCATCGTTTGTATATTTTTTTCGGATTGCAACGAATATGGGTGCGATCTTTTAAGATGGTTAAATAGATTGGAGGTGTTTCCACCGGTTTTTACAATTGTTGGGCACAAGTTACACTTAGCGGAATTACTAGTCTGGCTTACAAAAATTTCTATTCCTTTGATCGGCCTTTATTGATTGGCTTTGTTTTATTCTTCATGTCCGGCCAAATACTTATGAAACAAAAAAATTCGCGTGCAGAAGAAGCACGCGTTAGAAGTAAAACTTTTCGCCCAACTTATTTTGTTACGCTTTTTTTTATTTTGTTAGTTTAGCCGTCTTAACATTACTTTGGAGTTCAAACGGTGTCTTAACAATCAATTATTTTTTAGGCGCTCAGCGCAAAGCAAACGTTATGTTTTGCACTCCTTAGCTGAAACAAAACGTGAGAGTGACTTCAAATTTGCAAACCTGTCAATGTAAACAATGTAAATAATATATTAAAATTTGTATTTATATTTTATTATATTACAACTGAAAATACAGTTAGCGCAATAAACATACATATGTATGTAGCTTCAATATTCATACAAAAATATCTTGAAGCATTACTTTTACTTATATTTATCACCTTCACTCTGCCAACGCATTAGTAGTACGAATAGAATAAAATCTATAGTAATTCCTCTGCGCTGAGCGTGTAAGAAAGCAGCATAAAAAGAAATAGAATTAAACAATGTAACTTTTCTTTCGTTTACACACATACACATGTGCTGCATGCTTTAGCTGAACAGTCGCGGCCGCTTTACTCTCCTCTCTTTACCATGACCACGGCTCGCTCTCTCAACAAGAGCCAAAGCCGAAGTCATGACCACCAACACAACGTCAGCGTCGCAATTCGTCAATGCGAAAGAGAAAAGCAAAACACAACGCACCAAGGTCACGGCATTGCTGTGAGAGTAGCAAAAAGTGAGAGAGAGAGAGAAAAAGCAAGCAAAAATACGCGCTGTTACACAGCGAGGAAATGCCAAACAGCTCTCCCTCGTGGGTCTTTATTTTGCTTGCAGTAGTGAAGTACATTTCAAAGTGAAAGGTTGTGCAAATGCCGTCGGCAAACGATCGTTATTGTCCTCGCGTGTTTTTGTTGAAGTTCTAATGTGGGTGGACGTTTATTTTAAACAGTGCGAACTAGCGTTCAAAGTGAAAGGTTGTGCAAGTGCCGTCGGCAAATGATCGAATTTGTCCTTGCGTGAGTTTGTTATAGTGCTAAGAATTAAAAACAATAAACAAAGATTAGTGGCCTTCGGTGTCGTAGTGGTAGCGTACTCGCTTTACCAACCGAAGGTCGGTGGTTCGATTCCCCGCAGATGCACTGGTACATTTGCCTAGCACTGGCATCGCTAGCTCAAAGACGCTATTTGCCCAAGAAAATCTCTATTAATTTAAGACACCGCCGTTCGCATCCGGCTATAAACTGTACCTACAGTCCCTACCTAGGGACCTCCTAGGTTCTAAAATCGGCATTAAAAAAATATCTTAAATTTTTATTGTAGAATACATAATATTATTAATAATAATTAATAAAAAAAATTTTTAAATTGAACAACCGAGTATTTTAATTATTAAAGAAAACAAGTCCATGTACAAATTCCAGCGACAAACGATCAAAAGTTCAGCAACACATGAAAGTGAAGGAATTCTCGTTCCAGAGAGATATCTGACATATGTGATGTCAATTTTTGTTAAATGTATAGCAAAAAGATAGAACACGTCAAATTATAATTTCTATGCATATTTTATTTTTTCTGATGTAGCATTTTCACAGTTTTATATTAAAGGTGTTGGATTAACTAATATTTTTTAGTTCATTGTTTTTATACAAACGAAATGAAACGAACGTTTTTCGGCGTTCTCAACAAGAGCCGAAGTCATGACCACCAACACAACGTCAGCGTCAATTCATCAATGCGAAAAAGAAAATCAAAACAAACGCACCAAGGCACGGCATTGCCGTGAGAGTAACAAAAAGTGAGAGAGGAGAGAGAAGCAAATAAAAATACGAGCTGGCACACAAGCTAATGGCAAACACTGGCACTTGTATGTATGTATGTCGCTGTGTTGTATTCACGCAATGCATACAAAAACAACTCTTTTTTCATGGTACGGGATGACTTTAAAGCAGTGGTCGGCAAAATATACATATGCATTTTTTTTTGCGCTTGTATTGAACATTTTCTGCCGCTGTGACGTGTTTCGACGCTGACGTCGCAAAGCAACAGATACGAAGTTGCTTGTGCATGACTTCGGCTCTTGCTTAGAAAGCGTGCTTGCTTTTTGGCTTTGGTGCCTGTTTGGCAGAAAACACAAAATCAGTCTATGTTTAGTTGGCTACAAGCTTAGATCGCGCCGCTCATTTTTCCATTCCTCTTTGATCATTTGTTCCTTTTTAAAATCAATAATTTGCGTAGCGCGATCTTAGCTTGTAGCAAATTAAACATAAACTGATTCAAGGAAACAAACAAAAATTGTATCTGTTGCTCGCACCCGATGCGCGTAAACAACCCTCCTCACGTGCAGTCGCAACGAACCTAAAAATTGGTAATATTTGTTAGAGCCTTCGGCGGGAGTATGCTACCTGTAGTAAATATACCTTGAAACTGATTTTGTGTTTTTTACCACACAGCACCAAAGCCACGGCATACTAATGCTGGAGTGCTTTAGCATTGTGAGAGCAAGCACGCGCTCTAAGCAAGAGCCGAAGTCATGCACAAGCAACTTCGTGTCTGTTGCTTTGCAACCATGGTAGAATAAACAAGGTAAGCTATTCCCGAAAAATTTTCGCAATTCAAACCTTATTTTAGTTTCGTTGATATTTTACACGAGAAAGGTTGTTTCTGCGCATAGTTTTTCAGCATTTACCGTAATTTTGTGCAGTGGTAAAAAAATAAGCCACTCTAGTTGCAACCATCAGCACAAAATAAAATTTTAAATATGCTTGCCTACGCGCAACAACAGCAATGGGGGTGGTTTCACTCTCTCACTTTTTCGCTCAGACTAAAAATAAGGTTTCAGTGCAGTGAATAGCTTACCTGTATAATTCTACCATGCTTTGCAACAAGAGCATAGCAACGCCAGAGAATTTGCTGAGAGTAGTTCAGTACAAAAATCACGCACACATGCATGTGTTTTGTGTACAAAACACGTGTACGTGTAAACTCCAATCCCATGGGATTGGGCCCCCTCTGACGCCTAAAATGTGAACTTTTGGGTATACCTCCCAATACAAAAAAAATTTTAAATTCAATTTTAAACTTTTTCTGCCTTGGAAATTTTTATGTACGGCTTATTTCGAGATAAATGGGCTCAAACATATATCAAAATAACGGAAAACTCTACGGGGGAGGAGGTCTCCAAATTGGTTTTAGACTTTTTGGATGGTCCTTAATACATTAAGCAAGAGAAATTCCAGTGTGCAATTTTTTCCGGGTCAAAACCTATTTTTACTGTACTATAAGTAGTGCGAATAGAACTAAATCAATAGTAATTCCTCTACGCTGAGCGCGTAAGAAAGCAGCATAAAAAGAAATAGAGAAAGAAAAGAATTAGACAATGTAACTGTCGTGCAATGCTGCTTGGCTTCGTTGTTCGTGCAACTCTC
Source organism: Chymomyza costata (assembly GCA_018150985.1). Classification (NCBI taxonomy): domain Eukaryota; kingdom Metazoa; phylum Arthropoda; class Insecta; order Diptera; family Drosophilidae; genus Chymomyza; species Chymomyza costata. The sequence continues at coordinate 3,396 of JAECWU010000374.1, read as the reverse complement.
ACCTCCCCCGCGCCAACTTCTACATCGTTCTTAGCGCAGCGCGATCTTATTTTGTAGCCAACCACCAAACAACACCAAGGCCACGGCATTGCTGTGAGAGTAACAAAAAGTGAGAGAGAGGGAAGCAAGCAAAAAAACGAGCTGGCACACAAGCTAATGCATGCACACTGGGACTTGTGTTTCATGACTGGCGTCGCCTAAGTTTGTGTTTTTATTGAAATGAATTAATTAATTTCACTCACTTTTTATATATTCATATATTGCTTCCATTTCGAAATCCATTAAAAGAGTAATTACCTAATTTTCTTTTGACTGAATCTTCCTCGTTGAAACTTTCTTTGCCTTGGTCCCGCATTTATTTTATATTATGCACAACACCTTGATAACAAAAACGCGTCTGCACTTGTCGGTGTCAGCATAAAAAGAAATAGAGAGAGAATTAGACAATGTAACTGTCGTGCAAAGCTGCTTGACTTTGTTGTTCGGGCAACTCTCACCTTCCCCGCGCCTACTTCTAAATCGTTCTTTGCGCAGCGCGATCTTATTTTGTAGCCAACCACTAAACAACACCAAGGCCACGGCATTGCTGTGAGAGTAACAAAAAGTGAGAGAGAGCGAAGCAAGCAAAAATACGAGCTGGCACACAAGCTAATGGCAAGCACTGGCACTTGTATGTATGTATGTCGCTGTGTTGTGTTCACGCAATGCATACAAAAACAATTCTTTCGTTTACACACATACACATGTGCTGCGTGCTTTAGCTGACCAGCCGCGGCCGCTTTACTCCCTTCTCTTTACCATGACCACAGTTGGCTCTCTCAACAAGAAGCGAAGCCATGACTCATGACCACCAACACAACGTCAACGTCGCAATGCGAAAGAGAAAACCAAAAGCAGCTAACGTTTTTTTCGTTTAACTAAATATCAAAGTTATATAAAAAAAATATCAAAAATAAATCACACCGTTTCAGCCTCAACTAAACGTTTGCCTTAATGAAGAGGGGCAGCCACTCTATGAAGAGGAGCAGATTTTGCACAGGTGGCGTGATTACTTTGAGGACGTCCTAAATAATCCTCAACAAATCTCAACAGAGTGCGAGGAAGAATACTCTACTGCAGAAAACCAGCTACAAGAGCCGTCGTACGAGGACGTTAAAGAAGCTATAAACAAGCTAAAAAATGGAAAGGCAAGCGGCGAAGATAACATACCTGCTGAGCTCGTCAAATACGGCGGTGATGCATTACATCGGCAAATCTACGAACTCATAGGAACGATATGGTCACAAGAAAAAATACCAGAAGCTTGGCAAAACAGTATTATAATACCGATTCACAAAAAAGGTGATAAACGAAACTGCAAAAACTACCGGGGTATATCGCTACTCCCAACGGTCTACAAAATTTTTACAAACGTACTATATGAACGAATGGAGGTTTTCTCAGAAGAAATAATTGGAAGCTATCAATGTGGTTTTCGCAAAAACAAGTCAACAATAGACCAATGCTTTATCATCAGTCAGGCGTTTGAGAAATGCACCGAGTTTGGACGCGATATACACTGCCTGTTTATCGACTTCAAACAAGCGTTTGACAGCCTGTGCAGGCGTAAAATACCGACCACGCTTATAAAACTTGGCATACCAGCCAAACTAGTCAGGCTAGTCTGCATTACTCTGGAAAACACCACAGCAAAAATCAGGGTACGAAACAATACCTCAGAACCCCTCCTCATCGAATCCGGCGTAAAACAAGGTGATGCTCTATCTACGTTGATATTTAACCTGATGTTGCATAAAGCAATAAAAGAAATCGAACGTGAAGGAGTCATACTCGCCAAGTCCACCCAAGTATGTGCATATGCTGATGATCTGGCCCTGCTAGCAACAAACGAAAGAGATCTAAAAGAAACATTTTTAGAGCTAAACAAACATGTGAAAGAAATGGGTATGAAAATCAATGAAGATAAAACGAAATACTTCGTGAAATCAAAACGCCCGCCTCGAGAAAGTTTCTTAGAAATTGAAGAATATAAGTTTCAAGCTGTACAACAGTTTAAATATCTCGGTGTTGCGTTCTCAAGCACTGATGACTCGTCATGCGCTGTAAATGACCGTATTCAAGCCGCAAACAAAGCCTATTTTGTGCACTCAAAATTGTTTAAATCAAAAATGATCTCAAGAAATACGAAATTCAACATATACAAGTGCCTCGTTAGACCAGTGCTAACATATGGTTGTGAAGTTTGGACCCTGAAAGCAGCTGAACTAAAGCAGCTCAGCATCTTTGAAAGAAAAATTATGCGAAGGGTGTATGGTCCACTACGATTAAATGACGGCACATATCGACGCCGATACAATGACGAAATAGAAACCATGATGAGAGGCGAAACAATTGTACGGTTTATAAAGTCTCAAAGAATGCGATGGCTCGGCCACGTGCTACGCAGGAGCGACGAGGCACCGACAAAAAAACTCTTAGTGTACAGAGATCTAGGATGCCGAGCTAGAGGCAGGCCGAAAAAGCGTTGGATCGACGCGGTAGAAGCGGATCTGAATTCAATGAGGGTCCAGAACTACAAGCTAAAGGCGTTGGACAGGGACGCATGGAGAAAGATTGTGAAGGAAGCTTTGGCCCACTCCGGGCTGTGATGCTAATAATAATAAAAATATCAAAGTTTCTCCCAAAAAATTATCATTCTTTCGTTCACGCATTATTCATTCACGCATTGATTCATGCCCAAAAATACGCATTATATGCCCAAAAACAATGCCCAAAAATGCATAATGCCACCTAAAAAGTTTTACTTCAAAAAAAACATACAAAATGCACAGCAAGACAGATAAAAAAAATTTTGTTTTTGCCCACCCGTATGCTTTCTCGCTCTCGCTACAGTAGCAAAGGGATGTTTTTTTTTTTGCTTAAGTGCACACATTTTCTTATGGATGCGTATAATGTATTTTGATTATTTAAAATTTTGTATGTACACTTTTTTTTTTTACATTAGCCTTTAAAAGGAAATGGAAAATAAAATTTATTTTATTTAGAGCCAAACGATGTTTTCACTTCGAGCTTCCAGCAGAGAATGAACTAAAAAATTATTTTTCTCAGCTTAACACATTTTGAAACAAATTTGAAGGGAATACTTATTTTTCATAGATTACTGTGTTTCAAAAATTGTGTATTCGATTTTTATAAAGCAGTTTTACAAGCAAACCACCCCTGTTCACGTAATTGTTTGGTAACACCATATGGCATTAAGCTATCGATGCCTTTTAAAACATAGCAACGAATTATATAGTTAAATATATTTTCCTTTATATATAAATTAATGTAGTTTATTAATATTAAAACAAAAATTCCTGATAGTACAAAAGTACAAATTAATATTTGCAAAGT